>JAHWFP010139128.1:0-19516 GCA_023313725.1 Lithobius niger
CCCCCCTGGCGCCGATAGTCAGTCGTTCTACCCACTATCTCTTGAACGGCCTCCAACACCTGCGTGGCCAAGTCCTCCCTACCCTGGCGCTCGCACGGACAGGTAGTTTGACGCGGCTTTCCATCTTCATCTTTCCCCAAATCACACTCCCAGCAGCCGCAATGTGCGTTGTGATCACCCGGCATTCTTCCTCTCAATCGTTTGGATGAGACAAGCAATGTGGTTCGGAAATTGCCAAACTCAATTTTAGCTGGTTTGTTGTCGTATCCCAGGACAAGTCGGAATGAGAGTGTCCACTGCTGGTGGGTCCTATTAACCTGCAGATCGCAAGACCCCTCTCCCCCATTCCCAAATTGTCCTTCTTCCAAGAAGCTTCTCGATGTAAACAAGCGATTCCAGTAAGCTCTTAGTTGGTCCCCTAGGCGAATTTGGGGGTGGCTCTCCACTCTACCTCCTATTGTGAAAACTGGCCCAAGCCGGCCTTCCCAAAATAGTTTCGCCTCACTGTTTGCCGGTTGAATCGGAGTTGACGACCATCGCTTCCGCACTCCCTCCCTATTCCTCACTGTCCAAGACCTTGGGTCGTAAGCCAATGGTAAACAATAAAAGGACACATAAAAAAAAAAAAACGGAAAATGCACACATCTGACACTCGCAACACACAGGACAAAAATATATGAAATTGCCATAAAATGAACGTGGAACAGAATTGTAAAAAAAAAAAATTGTCACAAGTGACCCATTCCAGATCTCATACAATCCTAAAACCCTTTGCTATCGTCACAAGTAACCATCAGTCGAAATTCATGCATAATAGCAAGATACTAAACAGAGGTACATACATGCGCCCTCTAAGTCCACAAAGAGTCGGAAAAACAAAATCGTGTTCAATGCGATTACGTCACCCTCCATCCGACATGCATGCAAACGCAACACGAAATTGTGTGCACCCAGTTCCGCATCCCGTGTACCGCACAATCCAAGATGGAACATGCCAAGCCTTGTACCTCCGAATCATCATGACATAACATAAAATGACATAATGTTATAACACAATCCAGAAAAACACTCAGAATAACAAGATACAAACAAAAATATCCCGAAAGGAAAAAAATACGATTTCAGCTGCTAATGGTTAAACATATTAAATACACATGCAAATATGGAGAATTGAGGTTGGCGCCTAACCCATCCTCTTTTCCTTCTCGTAGGGTGCTGCATACGAGACTCAGCAGAAAAAGTGAGTTTGTGTATTATCCTACAACTCCCAACGTGCCTTCATTCGTGTCCCATAGTTTGTAAGCCTGGCCGCAGTCTGCTGTTAAACGTCATTTCATTGTGTACATCAATAAAAAACAGAGATGCTGGCTTAATTAAACTATTAGAAACGTTAGCGCAATTAGCGATAATCACTTCCGCACACGACCAACAATGTTCCTTGGCCGCAGTGAGTAACTGTGCCAATTTCTTCTTGTATCGAATCCTCACCTTCTGTTATTGCGGGTTTGATCCTGCTATTTAATAATGCTGAGGCAGGTTCGCTTTTGATGTCAACAGGGCTTGATGTTAAATCTTCTTTTGGCTTCTTTAGCAACGGAAAAACACGAGATTCTGCATTTGTGTCCTGTTCTCCGTGCGCTTGTGGCTTTTCTGGAAGTTTGGAAGACGTCTCCCCCTCCTCCCCTTCAACAAGTTTGACAGTCTGTCGTCTTGTCACTGCCGCTTGCTGTTTTTCATCGCCTGTTGATGCCACGTCGTCATGTTTTGCAAAAAATGGTCGAAGTTCTCCACAGTTCACACTGTCAAAATTCTTGCCTGATTTACAGTGTCGTAACTGATACGTGTTCCATGAATTCCGACGAATTACACGCAGCGGGCCTGCAAATCTTGCTTGCAAACTCCTGTTAATTCCCTTAGCCGCCGAACTCAACACGTGGTTTTTCTTCATCACCAAGTCTCCTACTGCAAATTCTTGATTAGTGTGGTGTTTATCGTAATAAATCTTATGACGATTTCTAGCTTACAGCAACGAGTCTTTCGTGTCTTGATGCATCTTCAAGAAGCCTTGTACAATGCTTTCCTGCGTTGCCGCGCGTTGTCTTGCTTCCTCCTGATGTCTGGCGCCTTTAATCGTTGCCAATTCCGTAGCTCATGGTTGTGCTAACTCTCTGCCGAGACATAGCATTGCCGGTGAAAATCCTCTTGCTTCATTCACTGATGACCGCAACGCAAAACAAATTTCCGGCACATGGTCTGCCCAATCCAGCTTCTGTTGTGTCAAAGTACGCAAAATCATCTTAATACTTTTATTCGTAATTTCTACAATGTCAGATTGTGGTCTCCAGGCGATCGTGTGGGTAGCCTCTACCCCTTCCCGCTGCAAAAACTGCAGATACGTCTTCGAATAGAAGATTTTTGCTCTGTCCGACAGTACGCTAATCGGATTTCCCCATCGTCTAAATACGTCATGCAAGCACTTCACTACAGGTGCCGCTTTTGCACATCTGAGCGGGTAAATTTCCACATAAGCTGAAAATTGGTCGACTACCACCAGTAAATGCAAAAAACCTGCTCGTGACTTCACCAGTGGCCCCACAAGGTCAATCGAGATTTTGCAGAATGGCTTCGCCTCTGGCTTCATCACCTTCAAAAGTCCTGGTGGTTTTTTGTGCACCGGTTTGCATAACTGGCATGTTTGGCACGTCTTGATATATGCTGCTACGCTCTTCCTTATTCCTAACCATGTACAGTGGCGCTTCAGTGCTGATAGAGTCTTCAAGATACCGAAATGTGCGTTCCCGATTGAACAGTGTACCACCTCGACGCATCTTTGTTGCAACTGTTTTGGTATAACGATACGTGCATGATTTATTCCGCTGGTTGCATCCCTTACGTCACTTGGCACGAATGTTCTCACCAGTAGGCCCTCTACGATACTGTAGGTCCCTGCATTAGGCCTTACCGTAGCTGTCACATCGGTCTTTCCTTCCTGTAGCCTCTTCACTTTGCGCTGAATTACTTTATCCGCCACCTGAGCTTGCCTTATTTCTTGCAACGTGGGAAAGTGTGGAATATTCGCATCCAACAATTTGCAGTCTGATTCCTTACAATCTGCGTGCTCAGCGCCATCTTGAACCTTGTCGCCGTCATCCCTGGAGTTTGGCCGTTCCCTGAGTTGCTCTTCAGCTGCACGTGTCCGTATTGCCCTTGGTTGCGAAACTACCTCACGCAATCCTGCGAATACGTTGTCCTGACGCCCTGTGCGTTTTGCTCCTTCGAGCCCTACTCGACCCTGTCTACCTCGTTGATGTTGCTTTCGTTCAATATTGGTGCTGCCTGCGCACAATTGCTGTTTATGTCTTGACTGTTGTGTTGTTAACGAATCTGATGCTGCGGTCTTGCTCCGTGTCGACTTATCACCCCGGCGTTCTTCTGCGCATGGCACAAACGGCCTTGCTTCTGCATTAAGCGCTGCAGTGGTCTTCACGGTGCCCCTGACGCCTAGCTCACCAGTTGCAAACGTTACCTTCTTTCCCTTTTTGCTTTTTACTGGTAGCTCGTTGCTGCGAAGTATGCTACTTCCCATCGTTTGGTTGTTTGCTGGATTTATGCTCTTCTCCTCATCACCGTGGGAAAAATCTGCTCCACGTCGCATCTCCCCTGTTTCCTTCCTTGCCCTTGCGTGTGGCCGTGCTCCTGCATCGGGCCTCGCTTTGCTGCCGGAAACTTCCTGCCGAGTTCTGTTTACTTCGTCTTCCGGGCGTCCTTCCTTGGTGATAGGTGGTCTTACAGCTTCCGCTTGAGTTTCCAGGCTCGCTGCTGCTCCTGGGCGTGCTATTGCACTTTCCCATCTGGCCTTGCTTCCTGAAACTTCCCGCCGGTTTCCTGTGAAGTCTCCCTCCTCATCATAAACCCTGGAAATGTAGTCGGCTGAGACGTTATCTTTTCCCTTTCTGTGGATGACGGTGAATGACATTCCCTGCAACTGGATTACCCATCTGGCGATCCTTCCTGTGGGATCAGGTAATCCCATTATCCACTTTATCGCACTGTGGTCTGTCTCCAGAAAACAATGTGTGTTGTCCACATATCCCTGAAACTTGGTAATCCCGTAGACTGCTGCGCAGAGTTCTAATTCCGTAGCTGTGTACCGAGTTTCAGCATCACTGGTTCTTCTTCCCGCGAACTCGACAGGTACCAAACCTTTGCCCTGTACTTCCTGTAACAATATCGCCGATAAGCCTCTTGAGGATGCGAAATTCTGAAAGGTTGTGTCAAATCCGGCAACTTTAATGTGCAATCAATCAGTTGCTCCTTCAATTTGTTCACTGCCGCTTCGCACTCTTCATCCCAACGCCAAACACTGTCTTTTTTCAACAAATTATACAGCGGAATGCACGTAAGATGAAAACCAGGGATAAATTGCCTGAAGTACCCGTAACTTCTTAGCAATCTGCGTAATCCTCTAATCCCCTTGGGCGTTGGTAACTCTCGGATTACCTCGACATTGTCGGACTTCGGTGTGAACGAGTTTGGAGTGATTGTATGTCCTAAAAAATGAACTTCTTGAACGCAAAAGAATGCCTTTTCTATGTTCACTGTCAGTCCTGCATGCTGAAGGTGTGTTAGCACGGTATCAATGTCCTTGAGGTGCTGTTCATATGTCATAGAGAAGATTATAAGGTCGTCAACGTAAGCGCAACATATTTTGTACAAATCTTCACCAAAAACTTGGTCGATAAGTCTTGCAAAACAAGCCGGTGCATTCTTTAATCCGAATGGAAGCCGATTAAAAAAATAACTGCCTCTGAAGCTCTTGAATGCTGTCTTCCTCTTGGAACTCTCCGTCAGAGGCACTTGCAAATAGCCCCCTCTCAAGTCAAGCACAGAAAAGTATTTTGCAGTTCCTAGCATCGCAAACACTTGATCAATCCTATTGCAAGGCATTTGGTCCTGTGGGCAAGAAGAATTTAATTTTCGGAAATCGATGCAAAATCGTTTCTGCCCTGGTAAACCGTGACGTTTCGGGACCAGAACTGGCGGAAATGACCAGGGACTGATGCCCCGTGAAATGACCCCTTGAGAAAGCCAAGTATCGATCTGATCCGACATAATCTTCTGTGTCCCCAAATTGCATGCTCGATAAGGAATGCTGATAGGCTTTGTTCCTGGCTCCAACTCAAGTTCATGCTCCATGAGGTGTGTGCAACCTAATTTAGAGGTTAGCATGCTCGGAAACTGTTTCAAAACTTCTCTCAGACGGCCTTGTTCTTCCAAAGAGCAGTGGGCCTTGGCAATGTGCCCTTCTATCTGCTCCCAGTCTTCTTCTGCTTGTTTGGCCTCCGACTTGCATGATGAGTCACCTTCTCTCTTGTCTCTAGAATGAGTGCACACCTTGTTCTTAGATTGGGTGTCAAAAGGTTGCACTGGTCCCACTCCTACTCTCGACCCTCCATTCTTGATGTCTACCACTATGCCAGTCTTATGCATGAAGTCCCTGCCGAGCACTAATTCATCTGATGCTCCTGGTAAAATAAGTACTGGCTGTTTAACCATGTTTTTACCCGAATCCCAGGTAATAGTAGCATACAGGTGGCCTGACCCGGAAATACTGCCTTGCGTTAACAGGAACGTGATCTTTGTCGTATGATGTATCACATGGCCTATATCTTCTAGCTTCTTGGCTAAAATTGCATTGCAGGTCGTCGATGTGGCCCCGGTGTCTAACAGCGATATTGTCCTTATGCCGCCAATTGTTACGGCTAACAATGGTTTTCTCCCATAAGATGTCTCCACGTGTAGACCTTTGGCTTGCTTCAACAACGGCATCTCTACTTGCATAGTGGTGTCTCTCATCCTTCCATGTCCCTTTTCCGTGTCCGAAGTCACTTCCCTTGCAAACGGCCCTCTTCTCTTTGCTGAAGCTGTGGTTATGGCTCCCGTGTTGGTTGGGAGACCACCCGGTCCGTTTTTTGGCTGTGTCCTGGGACAATCGGCTCGGAAATGGTCGCTAGCCCCGCACGAATAGCAATTGTTGTGCGTGGGTCTCGATGTCTTCGTTTTCCTACTGTCTTGCGTGGGCTGGGTAGTCTCAGCCTTTACCCGCTGCTGCGTAGGTTTCTCTTCTACTTCCCTGAGAAAAATCCTCTTGGATCCAAAGAAGCTATCGAACATTTAGAGGTGTCAGCCCTCTGCTCAACTCTTGAGCCCCTAGCTCGTGCTGTGTGTAGCAAGTTGGCCTCATGTTCTACTCCTGTCCTTTTCTGGGTAGCTTGCTCACTGTGGGCCTTTGGTTCACTCCAAAATAACGATGGCTCAATCGGCTGAGAAGCTTGTCTAGGATTTTTGTACGTCCGCTGCCTAAGTAGAAATTCGCACAATGCTTGCCCTTCCTTGGTAGCTGCCGCAGAGAATCGAACTGCTTATTATATAATAAAGCACGAAAATCTGGGTGTAGTTCCCGCATGGCTCTGGCTACTCTTGTAGCCTCAGGCGTAGATGGGTCGATCCGCTCATAGAATTGATTAATTGACCTCAAAAAGTTGGTGAATGGTTCGTCTTCCGCATGGAATCTGTTTTCCAACTCCCTACGCAAATCTTCAATATAGCATGGCCCCAAAAACTCTAATCTGAAGGCCTCTACGAACTCCGTCCATGATGCAAAAGGTCCGCTGAAAACATGCCACTCATCCGCTGTCCCCACTAAGCTGGTTGGTAAAACAGTTTTTAACACAAAGTCATCACTTAGCTGGTAAGCTGTAATATACTTGAGTAGAGCCTTAAGATATTCTTCAGGTGTGAGCCTATCCCTATACCCGGAATAAGTTGGCAAATTTATTTTCGGATTTTTGTACCCTGGGATACTATGCGGGGTCTCAAAGTTCCTGCTTCTCGATGCTGAGTCGTCGTGTGGTTGAACGAAGTCTCTGGCATTAATGGTTCCTGAGTTAGCGCCCATACTGCTATTCTGGTGGTGTGCGGTGAAGCTGTCCTGCTGACTAGCCTCCCTCCGCACTAACATTGAATTCAGCGTTGGAACGGTGTCTCTATCTTTATTAGAAGCAAAGTTAGCCGGAGCACCCCAGTGCACTGCACTGTAATGCGCCTCTCTCCTTCCTGGTGCTGACCCCGCATCCATCCGCCCACGCGTCTGTCTGTCAGGCATGGCGGAGTCCGCCGGTGGAGTATGGCCAAGGGAAAACGCGCCAGAGCTGATGGCCGCTCGCCCGCTCTCTTCACTCTCACATTCCAGAGACCATAGGGGGGGCCTTGGGCAGGCTGGCCAGCTATCCCCTTTTGTCCCCTCGTTCGCTGCTCGTCCCTTCCTCCTACCGCAAAGGTTTCTTTGCTCGGTCGTAAGACCCTTGCCCCTAATTCGGCGCACGTAGCATTCTTCTCATTAGGTTGAGGGTCAGAATAATACGAGCAAGAATTAATACCAGTGATGTCATTTTGCAAAGGTGTACCAAAATGTGTAACACGCTGGTGAGTGGCGCAGGTCGGCTCGCACACAGTCTTGAGCGATTGTTCGTGAGAAGGTTGTGTCGCAGTCGATGTGCGCCCCTGCGATTTCGTCGTTACGTCACCACTAGCAACGCCTAAGTGATTCAAGACGTAGCGTACTAAATCATGTTCTTTAGGTGCTGCTGAAATCCATTCTTCAAATGACACATTTTCATTTGCATGTAACTTGTTAACACACAACGAGCCTCGCTCGCGCATCGGCTGATGCCGTGGATTTCTAATTAAAGATTCCTCTGTCGGCTTCAACGGTAAAGTTTTATCTAAATCGACAGTTGGTGTGTCAGGCCTCCTCCTTGAATGCCCAGCACGTGGCTGCACGCCCTTCTCCGTACGGTATTGACTGTACGCTAAACGTATGTCTTCCAAGCTAGGCATTGAGCCTGAGATCGAAGATCGTTGTGACGGCGAAGTCTTCTTTTCTTTCACCTTGCTTGTTGACGGTAAATTCCACGAAATGACCGAGTGATCGCCTTGCTGTAGGGAGCCCAGAATCGGCTCCGAAACGGTTTGTGACGGAATATATTCGTCTATTTCATTGTGCCGAAATAAAACTGAAATGTCAGGGTCTGACGCTCCCTCACTTGACTGGTGGGATACTACATCTGAAATTTTTGGTGTCAGATCGCGATCAATGACCTGAAAATCAGCATGCAGTGAGGAATCTGAGGAAATGCGTGAAATATTTGTACACCCGCAGATGTCGTAACACAAGCACCTAATTACTAAACAGTCAACGCATTTAACCAAAGGACAGGACTGCCCTGCAAGGAAACATTCCCCAATTCCTAAAAACATATCAGAATCCCCAACCATTGCGCACTCATCAAACACTCTGTTTCTCAAAACATGCAAATCATGATCACTTCTAAATCTCACAGGTGAAAAATGACTGCGTGACGCCCCGTCAAAACTGACGTCATTATTACTGATCTGTCCACTCAAAGTATTTGCCCTGGGTTCCTGTAAGAAAACATCACTGGACAAGCTATCAGACAAATTATCAGAACTGGCCTTAACGTCCGGTAATGCACAGGTCGCTGAGTGGGCGTGAACAGATCTGTTATTAACCCCTGAAAGATCAAAACTTGTACTAGCACTTTCGTTGTAACTAACAACACCAGGTCGCATATGTCCTAAAATGCTAGTAGCGTTCGTTTTGTACTTTTCACTACTGGAAATGCTAAGGTCTAGTGCTGTAGCATTACTTGAACAGTCATTTCCAGACTTTACACAGTTTACTGGCGAAATAGTTAGTTCTTGACAGTCAAAGTCTAAGTCTAATAATTTTTCAACACCACGCCGTTTCGTTGTGATGCTCTGATCGCTAAAGTCACCTGAAGCACTGTTCTTGTGTCGTAAATTCAGATCAGAGCTATCACACAATACATTTTCGTCAAAACTTACTGAAAAACTTGCATCATTAGAAGAATCCCTCGGAGGCAGCTTGTCTGTGGTATTTCCCGTGCTGGTGGCTTGTTCATCTCGCCTAAATAGGCGCCCCTTCAAAATAGCACTTCCTTGAACGCTCGGGTCGTCGTCCTCAAACGAGCGCTCCGACTCTTCTTTCTCCCTCGATGCACACACACTAGTGATGATCGCTGCGGTTGTGATGATTGCAGCCGCTGCCATCACTACACTATCCGGCGTGTAGGTCGATGTTTCCATAGTGATGTTCCAAATCCCGTCACAGTTGACGTTGTCACAGATGGTTCTTCTTAACACTCGCACACACACGTCGGTAGTAAGCCCCCAAATGGTAGTAACAATCTGTAGGCTACCCTTAAAATGTTAGTTTTAAGGTTAATCAGTTCCAACAACCGAAGGAAATTTACGATAGTTGGTGTGGAAACGTTTTGTGAAAATAAAAAAAAATATCTTCTAACACTTCCGTAACCAAAAGTAACTCGACGTAGAACGACAGACTTAAAAAAAAATCTATCCCTGGAATGAATGGAATTCTTTCTGTGGACTAACGATTCGTCTTTGAAATGTACAAAGTTTCAAAATAATTCCAGGAGTGGTAATAATTAAAAAAAAAATTACCGCACTTCTACTTGTCACAGTCAATTACACGCACGAAAACCACTCTTTTAAATGTGCCCCTAGCACACAATGATGGTCGCACGTAAAATTTTTGCCTTGAAGAAATCCTTGTGATTCCCGCAAAACACGAATTGAACAGTCCTAAACTTGTTAACGTAACGAAAATGTGTAAACCCCAGTTAGGCTATACATAAAATGTCGTTCACACGGATCGTAGGCCTCCCAAAATGATAGTGTAGTCGGTTCAGTCCACACAAAATAGTATCACGATGGTACAGTTCACTTCCGTTGAAATAAATCACAGTTCCGAAATAAAAAAATTCACGACCTGTTTGTAGAATTTCGTATGGTTAACACGAGAGGTGTGTAATCCTGATTGTAATCACACAGGTTCATATCTCACGGACCAGGCCCCCAAAAATGATAGGTGTAACGATCTAAATAAACACACAATGTAAGTAAGCTTTCCTTACAGAGGATGAATGAATAGAGTCCACTTTGTCTAGGGAGTAAGTGAATCCGTTACCCTAAAATTATATTAAACTCACTAATACTAAATATTAATCGAGCTGTGCTTCTTCCACTTTCACTTCACAATATTTACCGATGTAGTACTTTGTAGTAAGTCCTGAGTGAGTTGCCACTTTAGTGTCTATTACGTAGTAATCCATATTGTGTTAGTTAGTCCAGAATTCCTAGCCGTTTCACTACTTGTTCTTGTCACGGAGTATCCCCAAGAATGTCGCTAAGCGTGAGGAGGAGCCCTTATAAGGGGGCTTCTCCTGACGTCATAGTGACGTAGTGGCTGCAGGAGTTCTGGGAATGACTAGCACCCTTCCCCGAATTGGAGGCCTCTAACGAGTAGCCAAAGGTAGTTCACTAGAAGCCGAATGAATGAGAGGCTTTGGAATATTCTAAATACCTAAAGAACCGCCCCACATTCCAGACATGCGTGGGAATCTACTTAGCAGGCTTCATACACGTGGCTGGAGTACTGTACCCCAAAGCCGCTAAGTAACACCCTTTGTACACCTAATACTAGGTGTACAACTGGGTCGTTACACCCACCCCCACTTAAGATTAAACTACCACTCTAAAACCAAAGGAAAAAGTATTTCATTCCCATTCCCCCCTTAACCACGCAAATATGCAAAAACCCTAAACTTAGTTCAACTCCTAACGTACGAAAACCCTTCGTCCATAGACTCCGCGTCCTAAATCCAAAATTCCCCATTTGATTTATTCAGGTGTAGTACACTTCAGGTGTAGTACACTACAGTAAAAGAGCAACCTGTGACGGAGGTCACCATTTATGAAAATTAATCTTAGTTTACTACGTGTAGGTGTGGAGTTCCCCCTGTAAACCACAAACAAAATTTTTTCAAAACACTTGACAAATTACTTATCAAATAAATCTTACGTCACATCCAATCAATCATCAACCTTCATTATAAGAAGAAAAAAATCAATGAAATAACAAGAATAAAGAGGAACCTTAAAGTTTCTCTTTTTTTTTTCTTTTCTTATTTTTTTTTCAATGGTGTAACGTTTCCTGTGAATTCATGTGCAATGTTATTGTCTCTAGGTTATTATGTTATATAAAGTTTTTCTTCATTAAGAATAATAGACCCTTAACCCAGTAATACATATGTACACGGAAAAAAAAATGGCAGTGTGGAGACAATGATAGTCCAACATTGGGCCAGCCGGCCGACATACACTTCAACTAGGGCTTCACGTCTCAACAAAAGGCTGATAAGTAGAGTACTAACCCCTAACGTAATATAGAATAATAAAATAATAATAAAAAAATAAAACTACACTAGTGGCGACTACGCCACATATCCGTGAACGGGTAAGTTCATCAACAGACCAACACCACAAAAGAACAATACACGCTATAATTATAAAACAAGTAAGTAACGAACTACACTATACGTTAACGGCAAAATCAACAAACATGTATAGATTACATACAACCTGCTCCCGGTGTGCTCAGGACATGCTGTCCGGTCCCTCCGACTCTTCCGCCGAGGAAATGTCAGAAAAATGAGAAGGGCTCGATGGCCCTCTCCTGTATTCGCGCACCAGATCGTCGAAATCCATAATCTCAATGTCTGGTGGTGGCACCCTTTCCACGCCGGTTACATCCACCGCACAAACCAATTTCTCAAAATCATCATTCATATCCAATAGTGATGACGATGGCCCCGCCGCCGCCTCGTCATCCCCAAAAATGTCTCTAAAATCCCTTACACGCTCATCCTGGTCAAAGGCGTGGGCGACGGCACTATTCGCAAATTTGCTTGCCTCCTCCCATAGCAACCAGGCGGGTCTCAATGATGGCATGTCGGCGGATCCTTGTGGTCCTGCGAAAGTCGGACGATGTCCTCCACTTTTGTCACTGTTATTGTGCCATGCATTATGTGACGGCGTACAATCGCCATTCTCGCAGAAGTTTTGTTCGAGCAGCGCACTCAGACGATCGTCAACATGCAGGGTTTTCGCCTCATGTCGGTGCGTTGGCGTTTCGAGTTCTATCTTGTTGCGCCAAGGTTTCAACGTCTCGTCGACGGCACCCGCATATTTCCCCTGCCGTAAATCTGAGTCCGCTGCAGACGTCGTTGGCTGTCCGTCTGATGCCATCGCATCGTGTCATGATGTGCTTCGACTGTAACCCCGCCCCCCTGGCGCCGATAGTCAGTCGTTCTACCCACTATCTCTTGAACGGCCTCCAACACCTGCGTGGCCAAGTCCTCCCTACCCTGGCGCTCGCACGGACAGGTAGTTTGACGCGGCTTTCCATCTTCATCTTTCCCCAAATCACACTCCCAGCAGCCGCAATGTGCGTTGTGATCACCCGGCATTCTTCCTCTCAATCGTTTGGATGAGACAAGCAATGTGGTTCGGAAATTGCCAAACTCAATTTTAGCTGGTTTGTTGTCGTATCCCAGGACAAGTCGGAATGAGAGTGTCCACTGCTGGTGGGTCCTATTAACCTGCAGATCGCAAGACCCCTCTCCCCCATTCCCAAATTGTCCTTCTTCCAAGAAGCTTCTCGATGTAAACAAGCGATTCCAGTAAGCTCTTAGTTGGTCCCCTAGGCGAATTTGGGGGTGGCTCTCCACTCTACCTCCTATTGTGAAAACTGGCCCAAGCCGGCCTTCCCAAAATAGTTTCGCCTCACTGTTTGCCGGTTGAATCGGAGTTGACGACCATCGCTTCCGCACTCCCTCCCTATTCCTCACTGTCCAAGACCTTGGGTCGTAAGCCAATGGTAAACAATAAAAGGACACATAAAAAAAAAAAAACGGAAAATGCACACATCTGACACTCGCAACACACAGGACAAAAATATATGAAATTGCCATAAAATGAACGTGGAACAGAATTGTAAAAAAAAAAAATTGTCACAAGTGACCCATTCCAGATCTCATACAATCCTAAAACCCTTTGCTATCGTCACAAGTAACCATCAGTCGAAATTCATGCATAATAGCAAGATACTAAACAGAGGTACATACATGCGCCCTCTAAGTCCACAAAGAGTCGGAAAAACAAAATCGTGTTCAATGCGATTACGTCACCCTCCATCCGACATGCATGCAAACGCAACACGAAATTGTGTGCACCCAGTTCCGCATCCCGTGTACCGCACAATCCAAGATGGAACATGCCAAGCCTTGTACCTCCGAATCATCATGACATAACATAAAATGACATAATGTTATAACACAATCCAGAAAAACACTCAGAATAACAAGATACAAACAAAAATATCCCGAAAGGAAAAAAATACGATTTCAGCTGCTAATGGTTAAACATATTAAATACACATGCAAATATGGAGAATTGAGGTTGGCGCCTAACCCATCCTCTTTTCCTTCTCGTAGGGTGCTGCATACGAGACTCAGCAGAAAAAGTGAGTTTGTGTATTATCCTACAACTCCCAACGTGCCTTCATTCGTGTCCCATAGTTTGTAAGCCTGGCCGCAGTCTGCTGTTAAACGTCATTTCATTGTGTACATCAATAAAAAACAGAGATGCTGGCTTAATTAAACTATTAGAAACGTTAGCGCAATTAGCGATAATCACTTCCGCACACGACCAACAATGTTCCTTGGCCGCAGTGAGTAACTGTGCCAATTTCTTCTTGTATCGAATCCTCACCTTCTGTTATTGCGGGTTTGATCCTGCTATTTAATAATGCTGAGGCAGGTTCGCTTTTGATGTCAACAGGGCTTGATGTTAAATCTTCTTTTGGCTTCTTTAGCAACGGAAAAACACGAGATTCTGCATTTGTGTCCTGTTCTCCGTGCGCTTGTGGCTTTTCTGGAAGTTTGGAAGACGTCTCCCCCTCCTCCCCTTCAACAAGTTTGACAGTCTGTCGTCTTGTCACTGCCGCTTGCTGTTTTTCATCGCCTGTTGATGCCACGTCGTCATGTTTTGCAAAAAATGGTCGAAGTTCTCCACAGTTCACACTGTCAAAATTCTTGCCTGATTTACAGTGTCGTAACTGATACGTGTTCCATGAATTCCGACGAATTACACGCAGCGGGCCTGCAAATCTTGCTTGCAAACTCCTGTTAATTCCCTTAGCCGCCGAACTCAACACGTGGTTTTTCTTCATCACCAAGTCTCCTACTGCAAATTCTTGATTAGTGTGGTGTTTATCGTAATAAATCTTATGACGATTTCTAGCTTACAGCAACGAGTCTTTCGTGTCTTGATGCATCTTCAAGAAGCCTTGTACAATGCTTTCCTGCGTTGCCGCGCGTTGTCTTGCTTCCTCCTGATGTCTGGCGCCTTTAATCGTTGCCAATTCCGTAGCTCATGGTTGTGCTAACTCTCTGCCGAGACATAGCATTGCCGGTGAAAATCCTCTTGCTTCATTCACTGATGACCGCAACGCAAAACAAATTTCCGGCACATGGTCTGCCCAATCCAGCTTCTGTTGTGTCAAAGTACGCAAAATCATCTTAATACTTTTATTCGTAATTTCTACAATGTCAGATTGTGGTCTCCAGGCGATCGTGTGGGTAGCCTCTACCCCTTCCCGCTGCAAAAACTGCAGATACGTCTTCGAATAGAAGATTTTTGCTCTGTCCGACAGTACGCTAATCGGATTTCCCCATCGTCTAAATACGTCATGCAAGCACTTCACTACAGGTGCCGCTTTTGCACATCTGAGCGGGTAAATTTCCACATAAGCTGAAAATTGGTCGACTACCACCAGTAAATGCAAAAAACCTGCTCGTGACTTCACCAGTGGCCCCACAAGGTCAATCGAGATTTTGCAGAATGGCTTCGCCTCTGGCTTCATCACCTTCAAAAGTCCTGGTGGTTTTTTGTGCACCGGTTTGCATAACTGGCATGTTTGGCACGTCTTGATATATGCTGCTACGCTCTTCCTTATTCCTAACCATGTACAGTGGCGCTTCAGTGCTGATAGAGTCTTCAAGATACCGAAATGTGCGTTCCCGATTGAACAGTGTACCACCTCGACGCATCTTTGTTGCAACTGTTTTGGTATAACGATACGTGCATGATTTATTCCGCTGGTTGCATCCCTTACGTCACTTGGCACGAATGTTCTCACCAGTAGGCCCTCTACGATACTGTAGGTCCCTGCATTAGGCCTTACCGTAGCTGTCACATCGGTCTTTCCTTCCTGTAGCCTCTTCACTTTGCGCTGAATTACTTTATCCGCCACCTGAGCTTGCCTTATTTCTTGCAACGTGGGAAAGTGTGGAATATTCGCATCCAACAATTTGCAGTCTGATTCCTTACAATCTGCGTGCTCAGCGCCATCTTGAACCTTGTCGCCGTCATCCCTGGAGTTTGGCCGTTCCCTGAGTTGCTCTTCAGCTGCACGTGTCCGTATTGCCCTTGGTTGCGAAACTACCTCACGCAATCCTGCGAATACGTTGTCCTGACGCCCTGTGCGTTTTGCTCCTTCGAGCCCTACTCGACCCTGTCTACCTCGTTGATGTTGCTTTCGTTCAATATTGGTGCTGCCTGCGCACAATTGCTGTTTATGTCTTGACTGTTGTGTTGTTAACGAATCTGATGCTGCGGTCTTGCTCCGTGTCGACTTATCACCCCGGCGTTCTTCTGCGCATGGCACAAACGGCCTTGCTTCTGCATTAAGCGCTGCAGTGGTCTTCACGGTGCCCCTGACGCCTAGCTCACCAGTTGCAAACGTTACCTTCTTTCCCTTTTTGCTTTTTACTGGTAGCTCGTTGCTGCGAAGTATGCTACTTCCCATCGTTTGGTTGTTTGCTGGATTTATGCTCTTCTCCTCATCACCGTGGGAAAAATCTGCTCCACGTCGCATCTCCCCTGTTTCCTTCCTTGCCCTTGCGTGTGGCCGTGCTCCTGCATCGGGCCTCGCTTTGCTGCCGGAAACTTCCTGCCGAGTTCTGTTTACTTCGTCTTCCGGGCGTCCTTCCTTGGTGATAGGTGGTCTTACAGCTTCCGCTTGAGTTTCCAGGCTCGCTGCTGCTCCTGGGCGTGCTATTGCACTTTCCCATCTGGCCTTGCTTCCTGAAACTTCCCGCCGGTTTCCTGTGAAGTCTCCCTCCTCATCATAAACCCTGGAAATGTAGTCGGCTGAGACGTTATCTTTTCCCTTTCTGTGGATGACGGTGAATGACATTCCCTGCAACTGGATTACCCATCTGGCGATCCTTCCTGTGGGATCAGGTAATCCCATTATCCACTTTATCGCACTGTGGTCTGTCTCCAGAAAACAATGTGTGTTGTCCACATATCCCTGAAACTTGGTAATCCCGTAGACTGCTGCGCAGAGTTCTAATTCCGTAGCTGTGTACCGAGTTTCAGCATCACTGGTTCTTCTTCCCGCGAACTCGACAGGTACCAAACCTTTGCCCTGTACTTCCTGTAACAATATCGCCGATAAGCCTCTTGAGGATGCGAAATTCTGAAAGGTTGTGTCAAATCCGGCAACTTTAATGTGCAATCAATCAGTTGCTCCTTCAATTTGTTCACTGCCGCTTCGCACTCTTCATCCCAACGCCAAACACTGTCTTTTTTCAACAAATTATACAGCGGAATGCACGTAAGATGAAAACCAGGGATAAATTGCCTGAAGTACCCGTAACTTCTTAGCAATCTGCGTAATCCTCTAATCCCCTTGGGCGTTGGTAACTCTCGGATTACCTCGACATTGTCGGACTTCGGTGTGAACGAGTTTGGAGTGATTGTATGTCCTAAAAAATGAACTTCTTGAACGCAAAAGAATGCCTTTTCTATGTTCACTGTCAGTCCTGCATGCTGAAGGTGTGTTAGCACGGTATCAATGTCCTTGAGGTGCTGTTCATATGTCATAGAGAAGATTATAAGGTCGTCAACGTAAGCGCAACATATTTTGTACAAATCTTCACCAAAAACTTGGTCGATAAGTCTTGCAAAACAAGCCGGTGCATTCTTTAATCCGAATGGAAGCCGATTAAAAAAATAACTGCCTCTGAAGCTCTTGAATGCTGTCTTCCTCTTGGAACTCTCCGTCAGAGGCACTTGCAAATAGCCCCCTCTCAAGTCAAGCACAGAAAAGTATTTTGCAGTTCCTAGCATCGCAAACACTTGATCAATCCTATTGCAAGGCATTTGGTCCTGTGGGCAAGAAGAATTTAATTTTCGGAAATCGATGCAAAATCGTTTCTGCCCTGGTAAACCGTGACGTTTCGGGACCAGAACTGGCGGAAATGACCAGGGACTGATGCCCCGTGAAATGACCCCTTGAGAAAGCCAAGTATCGATCTGATCCGACATAATCTTCTGTGTCCCCAAATTGCATGCTCGATAAGGAATGCTGATAGGCTTTGTTCCTGGCTCCAACTCAAGTTCATGCTCCATGAGGTGTGTGCAACCTAATTTAGAGGTTAGCATGCTCGGAAACTGTTTCAAAACTTCTCTCAGACGGCCTTGTTCTTCCAAAGAGCAGTGGGCCTTGGCAATGTGCCCTTCTATCTGCTCCCAGTCTTCTTCTGCTTGTTTGGCCTCCGACTTGCATGATGAGTCACCTTCTCTCTTGTCTCTAGAATGAGTGCACACCTTGTTCTTAGATTGGGTGTCAAAAGGTTGCACTGGTCCCACTCCTACTCTCGACCCTCCATTCTTGATGTCTACCACTATGCCAGTCTTATGCATGAAGTCCCTGCCGAGCACTAATTCATCTGATGCTCCTGGTAAAATAAGTACTGGCTGTTTAACCATGTTTTTACCCGAATCCCAGGTAATAGTAGCATACAGGTGGCCTGACCCGGAAATACTGCCTTGCGTTAACAGGAACGTGATCTTTGTCGTATGATGTATCACATGGCCTATATCTTCTAGCTTCTTGGCTAAAATTGCATTGCAGGTCGTCGATGTGGCCCCGGTGTCTAACAGCGATATTGTCCTTATGCCGCCAATTGTTACGGCTAACAATGGTTTTCTCCCATAAGATGTCTCCACGTGTAGACCTTTGGCTTGCTTCAACAACGGCATCTCTACTTGCATAGTGGTGTCTCTCATCCTTCCATGTCCCTTTTCCGTGTCCGAAGTCACTTCCCTTGCAAACGGCCCTCTTCTCTTTGCTGAAGCTGTGGTTATGGCTCCCGTGTTGGTTGGGAGACCACCCGGTCCGTTTTTTGGCTGTGTCCTGGGACAATCGGCTCGGAAATGGTCGCTAGCCCCGCACGAATAGCAATTGTTGTGCGTGGGTCTCGATGTCTTCGTTTTCCTACTGTCTTGCGTGGGCTGGGTAGTCTCAGCCTTTACCCGCTGCTGCGTAGGTTTCTCTTCTACTTCCCTGAGAAAAATCCTCTTGGATCCAAAGAAGCTATCGAACATTTAGAGGTGTCAGCCCTCTGCTCAACTCTTGAGCCCCTAGCTCGTGCTGTGTGTAGCAAGTTGGCCTCATGTTCTACTCCTGTCCTTTTCTGGGTAGCTTGCTCACTGTGGGCCTTTGGTTCACTCCAAAATAACGATGGCTCAATCGGCTGAGAAGCTTGTCTAGGATTTTTGTACGTCCGCTGCCTAAGTAGAAATTCGCACAATGCTTGCCCTTCCTTGGTAGCTGCCGCAGAGAATCGAACTGCTTATTATATAATAAAGCACGAAAATCTGGGTGTAGTTCCCGCATGGCTCTGGCTACTCTTGTAGCCTCAGGCGTAGATGGGTCGATCCGCTCATAGAATTGATTAATTGACCTCAAAAAGTTGGTGAATGGTTCGTCTTCCGCATGGAATCTGTTTTCCAACTCCCTACGCAAATCTTCAATATAGCATGGCCCCAAAAACTCTAATCTGAAGGCCTCTACGAACTCCGTCCATGATGCAAAAGGTCCGCTGAAAACATGCCACTCATCCGCTGTCCCCACTAAGCTGGTTGGTAAAACAGTTTTTAACACAAAGTCATCACTTAGCTGGTAAGCTGTAATATACTTGAGTAGAGCCTTAAGATATTCTTCAGGTGTGAGCCTATCCCTATACCCGGAATAAGTTGGCAAATTTATTTTCGGATTTTTGTACCCTGGGATACTATGCGGGGTCTCAAAGTTCCTGCTTCTCGATGCTGAGTCGTCGTGTGGTTGAACGAAGTCTCTGGCATTAATGGTTCCTGAGTTAGCGCCCATACTGCTATTCTGGTGGTGTGCGGTGAAGCTGTCCTGCTGACTAGCCTCCCTCCGCACTAACATTGAATTCAGCGTTGGAACGGTGTCTCTATCTTTATTAGAAGCAAAGTTAGCCGGAGCACCCCAGTGCACTGCACTGTAATGCGCCTCTCTCCTTCCTGGTGCTGACCCCGCATCCATCCGCCCACGCGTCTGTCTGTCAGGCATGGCGGAGTCCGCCGGTGGAGTATGGCCAAGGGAAAACGCGCCAGAGCTGATGGCCGCTCGCCCGCTCTCTTCACTCTCACATTCCAGAGACCATAGGGGGGG
>JAHWFP010139129.1:26803-50621 GCA_023313725.1 Lithobius niger
TACCGGGATTGTCGAGACAGAACTTCTCACGCTGCAGCTTGTCATTTAATGGCAATCCCCTTGTAAGTAAGGTGAAACGCTACCCTTCCTAACGACTAGCTGCGAGAAGCCATCTTAGAGGACAAGCCGGCATTGTCAAGACAGAACTTCTCATGAGTTACATCGCCGGTTATGGGGCACCAATCTTAATGATCACGGTTGTTAAATTAAATTAATTGTGGAGTGGGCGTGTTAATATTTCCCTCCTTATGGTTATTGAATGTTACTTTTATTATTCAGGTCTTCTTTTGTCGTTTCGTGTGGTTGCAACAACTCGCAACGTTGCTCGCTAGCTTTAGTTGGTTAATACTAACTCTGGTCTTACCGGAGCATGCGGCTTTAAAGTAACCATAGCAACAATGCGGACACGGATTCTCTCTTCGTGCCTCTGGACATGAAGTATGATGCGTCCAGCATGACAGCGTTGATTTGTGACAACAAGAAAACAATTTTTAGTTTTTTACTGCAGTACAAGACGGGGGTACTAATTCCTGAATGCCAGCATTCGGTGGTTTGTTTTCGATTCGACAACCCCGAAATGAGCGACATGTTGGATTTTGAATTCTAGCTGCGGGCAGCTGCTTATTCTACTGGCATGTGATCACTGCTAGAGCTGTTCTTTATGCGAGAATAGCAAATTTTGGGAATCGCGAGAGATGACAACAATGTTGTAGCAATGTATAAAGTAACTGCTTCACTTTGTTCTTTATCCTTGTTGTTATTTATGATGTATATTTAATTTTTTATGTATTGCTGCATTCATTTACAAGAAACTGGAAACCAATCGTAAATAAATTACGGTTTACTAGCAAACAGTTGTGGGTGAACGAGAAGGTCTCGTTGCGTAAATGCACCTTTAAGCTACATGCACACCAGCCGAGCAATGACTGCTGAACGTCCAATACGTCGTGCTGCGAAACATACATCAAGGTTGCAAAGCGCAAAAGAAGATATTCCATTTACTGAAAATTGCAGCAGCTACCAACAAATAGAAACACCCGCGCATTTTTAAGCCTAAGAAGTCTACTTTCACAGCGCTGGCTTCATGGGGGTCTATTCCGAGCTTTTTACACATTGCTTTTCCATTGGCTGTTGATTTTTCTGCCTCCACTGACGTCACAGTGCAGCTGAACAGCTTACGCACATGTGCACAATGCAGACCGAAAAGGCTCCAGCGTGCAAGCTTCCAGTGACGTTATTTAACAAATAAACAACTGCATCTTTTAGTCAAGCCAGCCAAGATCGATGGAAAGATAGTATATAGGGAGGTTGGTCATTCATGAGCTATGAATGACCAACCTCCCTATATACTAACTTTCCATCGATCTTGGCTGGCTTGACTAAAGATGCCGCTGTTTATTCGTTCGTACCTCCATTTTAGCTAAACGACTGGCTCCAGCTACGATCTTCGCGGGTCTGCGAATGTGGCGGCGATTTTTTCTATTCTATCGACAAATTAAAAATACCCTAAGTCGTAAAGAGCAGAAAGACTCCATGAAAAAATATCTTTAAAATTACTGAAGCAAGAAAAAAGTATGTATTGTACAGCGTGGTACCAACACAAATTTTAAGTGACAGCCGGTTCCTGGTGGCCGGCTTCGGCATCGCTTATACTTTTAAGATGCAAAAATGTTCCTGGTATTGTGGTTTTTCAATAATACCAGGAACATTTTTGCATCTTTAAGTCCCCACAACCGCAAATTAATTTATATTGAATCGCTTATACTTTGATTAGCACCATGCCTTAGACACTTTTTCTCTTGGTTCACTGATTTTAAGTTTTTTTTTTTCGTGTGTGGAATCTCATTGAGCAATGACAAATGTGAAACTTATCAATGTGAAAATGAATAGACATAAAATTCCTCCAGAAAAAAAAGGTAGAGATCGATGAAATAAGACGGTGTGACCTTTAATACGTTAAATAAATACGGATGGAAACCTATTTACGTTGCTTTTGGACTTATATGTCAGACTGCCTGAATGGGGAATTGAACCCACGGCCTTGTCAGTATGGCTCAGCGGTTTCAAAGGTCGTGGGTTCAATTCCCCGCTATGGCAGTCTGACATATAAGTCCAAAAGCCAACGTAAATAGGTTTGCATCTGTATTTATTTAACTCTTGTTGAGCCGTGGGCTTTACGCCCTGTTTAATCTTTAATACACTTCACATTCCAATGAAAGTTTTGATATTCACCCAAAATCAAAACTGGTATTTAAGAGAAGTCGCCAAGTTTCCCAAAAGGATCGGCCTTAGAAGGTAGTGATACAATTCAACCAGGGAAAGGGCGCCAAGCTTAATCCTATTATCCAAGTAAACCGCACTGAATAACACTTTCGACGTTAACTGAAAACTTAATGATTGCTAGCGCGAGTAGCAATGTTCTGGTTTTCATTTAACTTTTGAACTGTTAGTCGGTGAGATTAACTTAGCTAATAGGATTAACCTTAGTGGCTTTTCCTGGTTGAATGATATCACTACCTTCAAAAGCTGTCCATAGTTATGTACTTGTCAGCTTATCTTATGCCAGTTCTGGTTTTGGGTAGATTAATTTTACTAAGGTGGAGGCGATTTAAAGCTGATTGAAGGTTATATTCAGTAAGAAAAAACTCCCATGCGCCTATTAGGCTTTTCAAAACTGGCACATTAATTAACCCCTTAATGATACAAACCCTACACTCATTCTGCAATTATGAGGTCACTATCATAAATAAAGACCTTCCAAAAATTGTTGGCTGTACAACAACACCATAGTTTACGCAGCACAAACAAACACGATTAAACAAAAACAAACAAACAAAAACGATTATCCATTATAGAGCAATGAATGCTAAGGGAATTACAATATAGTTCAAAAAGTTTAAAATCAAATTGAACTAATTCTGCTTATCTCTTCACTGACTACGAATGTTTAAAAGAAGTATTTCCAAATCAATAGTTTAGTAGTTCAAATAACTTCTCCTAAATAAAAAACAGTTATATCGTATTATTCCAAGGTCACGTAACAGAAAATAAAGAAAAAAATCTGTGTTTTGAAAGTGTTACAGAGCCACAAAACTAAAAAAAGCACTGATCTTTAAACAGAAAGACCAGATCGACCACTCAAGACATCAAGTAGAAACCTCAACATTCCCTTGTCTAATGTAGCCAGTACTTAAAACAAAGTATTTTTCAGTGATTGGGTTATTTCTTGGTGCATGCACAATGTCTTTTTTTTTTTAATATACAATTAAAATCCGTCCGATCAGTTTACGACCGTATTGGAGCACAAAATGGAGTCGTATTAGCTAACCAGCAAGCATCATCGAAATACTAGGTCTAGTCAGTACTTAATTTTTAATATAAAAAAAAAACACAAAACGGTATAATATCTGGAGGAAAGGGGAGGGGATAGGTGACAATTAAAAATTTCAAAAAAGAAACAGCTTTTTTTACAAGCCTAAAAACCCATATATCCAATAAGTTACACTGTACAATACCCCATTAAAATTCTGAAATGAAAGTAATTTTAGTAATTTCATTTTAAAGTTTATTTTAAAAAGTTTATTTTATCACTGTCCGAAGATAAAAAAAATTGTTATTTTTTAATTGTTGGAGAAAAAAGTTAGTCAAATTAACTGGACTGATTTCTTGGAAACTCTCTTCTTGCCTTTTTACAACAGCATTCACAGCGCATTTCTTCAGAATGGGGCGTATCAGTGGTTGCCATTTAAGCTGAGTGATCACGTTTCAGACCCAAAATTTGGTTTGCATCTGTTTTGACTCTGCTATCACACTCTTTCTCTGAAGAAAACTTGATGGTCCCTTTATCCTTGTGGGGTTTTTGTGTGATTGTTATTTCGTATAGGCGAATTCAGTTAAATTATTTTCAACATTGTTTGCTACTTGTGAAGAACTACAAAAATACCTGCCCAACAAAAACCTTACAAAGTTAATATACACTTACATTTTAGTTTTGACAAGCAACTGATTTTTGGGACTACCAGCGAATAAGCTGTAAGGTTGGCAGCCGATACTGTTCCCACCCCCGTATGGTTGGTCGTTACTGTTTGAGAAGCCTACCCATATCGGTTTAAGGTACCTTATGTGTGCGCTGAACCAATTTAAGGATTCGTGGACATCCCCCCCCCCCGAACTTTCCTCCCCTGACATTTTGCCCCCTCAAAAACAATAGAGGACATTTTCTCCCCAGACATTTTCCCACCGGACATTTTCTCCCCACGAAACATAATTATTTAAAAATGAGTTTAACTATGCATTTAAAATTACTTGTACTTACAATGGTATTTATTTCAAACTCAAGTACTAGTGCCGGTTTATGATTGCTAATAACTTCAACTCTTGTTAAGTACATCAAAGCGCCTAAATGGCATTAGTATATGACGTCAGTTTTAGTGCAAAACTAAGAAAGGCGAACAGGAGGGTTACGTGCTATAAGCGTGAATAAATCGAGTGCATAGCATGATGACCACACAGGCAGAAGAAATACAGCACATATGATTCCACAGTTTTGATTGCATACTGCTACTGCCGGAGGAGCAAATGCGCTCGATTTATCTTAAAGTATTCACAAATCAGAACTGCCGGTAACTCACTGCCGGAAATACCGGAAATGAAACTGTATGATTCATTCAGGTAACGTGCGCACGATCTAATTACGTTCGGTGCACACCACTAACAGGCACCATCGCCTAGCCTATCATCTCGCATAACCAGCCTCACGGAACACATTTCAAACCAAACTGAGTTTACCACTTGCAACTCGTATTCTGCCCGTTGAAGGACGAGCCGAGGCAATTAATCTAACCTAACCTAACCTATCCTAATCTGTAACAATACCACCACCATCCGTCTCCTCCGTGAATTTCGGGTAAAATGGTTAAAGCACGACTTTTAAGTAAGCACATTTAATGAAAATAGGCAATAAGTGCTTGAGGGGGGGGGGGGGGGAGTCCAGCGGAATAGTGTCCGGGCAGATATTGTCCGAGTTAAAGGGGGAATTGTCCGGGGGGGGGGGGGGAATGTCTGAATACCGATATTATTCACGGAGCAAGCAATCGCAGAATATATCACTTTAAAAACACCGCATAGAAATACTTCTCGCATCAGAGACATCATTTAAATATTACAACTTCATAATCGTAATAAATTATCAGTCGATAAAGGTTCTCAGCCTTTTCCCTGTCTAAACGCACGTGCGCACGATTACTTCTCGGAATTCGCCAGACAAAGTTCAAAGCCTTTAAAGTCTGGCACCGACCTACAGGCTACTCGTTGTCTAGTAAACTGAATCCTCGCACGATTGCCCTTCGTGGCTTTAGCCATACAAATGCTAAGAGTTCATCCTTGAAGCGTAAGTGTCTAGACACCGACCCTTTTCTTCCCTAACCGGACATGAACTACGTCTTTCTCCTTGCAGATCCAGACAATAGTATAGCACAAAGGACGTTTATCACTGCCCATTCCAATTTGTCCTTCAGATCCCTGGTTGGACAAAAGAATCACCGCTCTCAAATGGACGTTAAAAAGCTAGCCAAACGCAGCACATCAAACCCAGATTAACGGGTTTTTCCCCATACAATAAACCGACAGTTGACATGATAATCACGTGATAAACTTTAACGATCATTCATTACCGAAGTAAAGAGCTTCGTGACAAATCGGAACTCGCTTGCAACAAATGCTACTCATTCACGTCAACTGTATAGTCTGAGAACGAACGCCCTGACTGAAGGAAAAGATGCAGCTGTTAACACAAGATGGGCGATAAGATAAATATGAGGCCCATTAGATAAATACTTAAATGCGGGTTGCCACCAATTAAAGTCTGGAGCATCTAGCACCATCGAGCTTTATCTAGTTCTCTCTAGCGCATGCACGCAGCCAGCAAAGGAATGCACTAAAAAATCTATCTACATATATATATTTCTCTTAGGAGCAGACTTAGCTCAGCAGCATGAAGGACTAGCTGTACCCCCGGCGTAACACACGCCGTTCTAGCCGGTTCCCGCATACCTGAGCGAAATACTGTAGTGGGCAGTATGGAATGAAAAGGGTGCCGACTGCCCCTGCTTCCTCCTCCGAAGCCCCCTGCGGCCTACCCAGTTGATTTTCCCTATGCCCCCCCCCCCCCGTAACCCTTTTCTCGTCCCGCACTGCCTCCCCCGTCGCCGATCCGGATTCCCCTATTGAGTGGTCTGAATATCCCCATCGCTGCTCCCCCTCCATTTAAACCCCTGCTGTTTGTTTTTTTATGGAAGTAATGTCTTTTTTTCAGTGGAGGACGCTCAATTGCCCGTTTTTCCGTTCTGATACCAAGCGCAATAAATCCAACAACGGTCGTGCATGCAATGATTGTTATTGAACCAACTTTGAAACTCTTCAAGTCTGCTCTAAGAGGTAGCAATATTAAAGCAATATTTCGATTGTTACTGATTGTTACAGGCCACACCCGTTTGTTTGACATTGTCGGTCGCTCGCCCTCTTTCATTATAGTGCATAATGATGAATTTGCTTTCCCTACCTAAGCGTATTATATATATAGACTAGTCGTGCCCGTGCGTATGCTGCGCACCTTCCCCCCCCCCCCCCGCTCCTTCCAAACCGAAGGCCGAACATGTGAATGGCTTCCACATATGCCCACTCCGCCACAATTACTTTAACCCCCAATCCCGACACTCCTGCCCCCTCCCGGATTCGCATACGTGTCCCCCCCCCCCATACACGATTGCCCGCCTCCCCCTCCCCGAAAACGTCGCCCCGTGACATTCTCCCTTTGATGCAGCCCCGGAAAAGTCTCTGGCGTGTGTTTGACTGAAGGCTAAGGAAACCCTATCACTGAGAAATCCAGCATTCAGTAAGCACGTAATCCCATGTTTAAGTTAATCCTTTGAAACAATTCACTTCGGTAGCGCGCATTGCCCGCCACACACACTTGTCCTGGCACCCTCTCCCGCACCCGCCGAAAACGGCGCCCCGTGACATTTCCCCTTTGGTGCAGCCCCGAAAAAGTCTCATGCGTATGTTTGACTGAAGGCTAAAAAAAGCCCTGCGAAATCCAGCATTCAGTAAGCAAGTAACCCTATGTTTAAGCTAATCCTTTGAAACAATTCACTTCGGTACCGTGCATGGCGACATTAACTATTTTCTGGAAGTGAACATTTAGCAAATAAATGCGCCTTTCCATCGTATCAGGCTGCCAATTTCGAGAGCCAATCGATGTTTGGTTTAAAGTTGTGTGGTTTAGTAGACACGGGTTGTTATTTTTTTTTTTTAGCTCAAACGCCGACATTGGCACAGTCCACGCGACTAAAGCTTTGTTGGCCGCTTTGGTACCACAACAATACCAAAAAACGAACCAAAAAACGGTGCTGCAGTACTGGTAAGTGGCGCCATCTCTTCGAAGACTTCGGAAAACGTGTTATAACCCGAACTTGTAGTCAGAGGCCGTCAATAGACGGCGACATGGCAGGTTTGGTAAGTGGCGCCATCTCTTCGAAGACGTTGGAAAAGTGTCCCAACCCGAATTTGAAGACGAACCCCGTCAACAGATGGCACTACAGGGTGGGGTCCTTGGTTGTACGACGGAATGGCGTGGCCGGTGATTTGGCCGCCTGCTCCGTATTATATATGTTGATTATTAGGGAGGATTAAACAAACGAAGCTTCAACAATCAGCAGCAAGGCGAGCGGGCTCATTCTTGACACGGTAGCAAAGAAAAAAGGCGAGCGGCCGACAATGAGAACGGATATGCGCTCTAACAATAATTAGAAGCAAAGACTAGTACTTCAATAATGGTCGCTTTATTACAGCCGATTTGAATCAGCGGGAATCAGCCAGGCCGGCGTATGTTACGCCGGGGAACAACTAGTATCTCTTAACACAATTAAGCAGCCACGAGACTTCTGAATTATTGAGTAAAAATTTGGTACTTCCTCGTGCACCTGGAAGCAAGCTGTAAAGATTAACGATATGCCACTAGATGGCGCCACGGTAGAATATAAAGAAAATGCCCTGGCGCCATCTAGTGACAGCAATATCGTTAACCTGTATAGCTTACTCCCAGGTGCACGAGGACGTCACAAACTTTTACTCGATAATGAAGGAGGCACGTACTATAGCTTGTTTGTTGTGTTTAAATGTGCATTCTTTGTGCATTATTTGCTTGCTGCGAGAGAGAACTCAATAGGGCTAGATGCTGAAGACGTTAATTTGGGGGCAACTCGCTTTCAAGTGCGTGAAGTATTTAAATTTAAGTTCAAAAATACTGAAAAGCATTCCTCGAATACCGGAGAACTTCAGAAAAGCACCCATTACCAACGCAGAAACACTTCAGCTTTCAAATGTGGGAAAAATGGTAAATGTCGGAGAGCTACATCGTACGTTAAATACAAGATTATAGATCGTGTCGATTCCCCGCTCAGGCAGTCTTGACATATAAGTCCAAAAGGCAACGTAAATAGGTTTGCATCTGTATTTATTTAATTCTTGTTGAGCCTTTGGCTTTCCGTCCATAATCCTTATTTCACGTTTAAGTGTTCCATTCGTTTCACTTGGGAGTGTGGCACGGCAAATAAGCATCCCTCCTGTGGCGATTGGAAAGTGTTTTTTTTTTTTGTATATGCACGTGTTAAATGCTGCCTATGGACGTTTCCGTTTGGCCGTGTCAGTATGGCTCAGCGGTAGGACCTCGACCTTTGGTTCCAAAGGTTGTGGGTTCGATTCCTCGTTCAAGCAGCCTAACATATAAGTCCAAAAGGCAACGTAAATAGGTTTTCATCTGTATTTATTTAATGCTTGTTGAGCCTTTGGCTTTCCGTCCTTAATCAAGTATGGATTTAGAAGACAAAGTAGGTCCAGTTGCAACCACGTTCCAAAGTCTCACCAGATGAAAAACAAAGGAACTCCCAACCATGTCTCAATGAGGTTTTGCACTTTTTAATTTATAAAATGACCCTCGGGTACGCATGCATTAAACAGTTAGGAAAAAATCAATGTGAAATAGGTATCTTGGACATGGCAATCAGCCCACCTCGTTGTCTGTGTCAAAAAGGGAGGGCATCTGAATTATTTCCAGTCCTTGTCGATAAGGAAAATCTCTTAACCCCCTCTTACGTTTCGTAAAACCGCGTTGGACGTTTTCCAATGATTTACGATTTAATAACAAAATTAATGAGACAATATTAATAAGCTTTGGTAACACCAATACCTGGTTTAGCCAATTCAGACATCGTTTGTGTAAATGCTTACAGTCTTATCATCCAAGGCAATGAGATGCAGAATTTACCCGGACGAAACAATTTGCTCAGTCGCTTCTGAACTCATATTGTTGACTGTTTTCACCACGAACCGGCACAGCTAGAACCACCACCATGTTGGAATTTTAGATGAATGAGTTCTAGCTTCTAGCTGCGATAATGAAAATGAGAGTCGCCCTTATTCAAGGAAACTAATCAGAAATGAACGTACAACTAAAAGACTTGACAAAACATAAAACGACACTTTAAAGCGCGTGCGTTACGTCTTTAATTTAATGGATGAAGACCACTGATGCACAAATTCAAGTATTACACCAAAAAAAAAAAAGGAGTCGTCAAGGCTTTTTTTCTTTGATTGACCGAACATTCCTGTAGCCTATGTCATCAGATTTCTCGGATTTGATTTGATTTGATTTCAGGTTATCAACTGAATCAAACGCCAACACGTTGGCAGCACTCAATTCGCGTTCAAATTACAGAATTGACAGTTCGTTTTATTAACCGTGCGAATTTGTGTTGGGACTGAGGCGAAATAAATTCATGTCTCCAGCCTGCTTACGCCGCAACACCGCGAGGCAAACTAAAATTAAGTGATATTTGGAGGACGGTTGATGACAAACATCTTGGCTAACCACATCACGTTTCACTAAACGTAGCCAATTGAATCCGCATTTAAGCGATAAAAGCGCACGTTTAATTAGAAATCGAGTAAACGTAAGCTACTCGTCGCTAAAACCCCTCCAGTATGCCGCATCACGCGTAGCACGGCAGATTAACGGAGAAGCCCAACCAATCAATTCAGGGGATTCTGGGCAAACATAAATTAACGAACCGTGGCATAAATGACGCAAGCTGCAGCGTCACGCGCAAGCTTTAGCAAGCTGCAGCAGCTCGGGAGGTATGGAAGGCAAATGACCAATAATTGGTGTGATATCAGATTCCAGTTCTTTGTTCGTAAACGGCGATAGATTATCCATTACTTCTTGTTTTGGCCGTGGGATAATTCCACAGGATCAGGTTTATTGTTTATCTGAAGATTTGACGCGCTCCCAATAGAAGCTACGGCAGCAGAAGGCGGCGGGGACAATTTTGCGAGTTAATTCCAATCGGAATTCTTAGGATCTTTTATAACTTGTATGGCGATTATTGGTTCGTACGACTGCTCCTCAACATCAGCTTCATAGCTAAGGGACAAGTAGGCAACGTAACGTGGGTCAAGCTACAGGTTGGGGTAATTCCAAATTAATTACCCAGCGGACGGAATAAGGCGCAAAGTCGTGGTTCAGTTCTAATGATGTTTTAATTATAAGTTTGAGCGGCGATGAGCTCTGGCTCGCCTGATTTATTGGGGCGACTCAAGCCTTGGCTTAGGGTCTTAAATGGAATGCCATAAACGTTAGGCTTACATGGGGTGAGTTAGAATGATGGCGGATTTTGGGTTATTATTCGGTTGGAAAAGTTAATCTAGCTATTTCGGGGTTGCAGTGAAACACTGACAACGGGGTTGGTCTGGGTTGATTTTAAGTTGGGGTTATTAGGGCCAAAAAAGGAAATATTTCTTATTATGATAACCGAAATTACTTTTGGATGTGGGTTGTTGGAGGGTTCGTGGCGGATGAGATATCGAGTTAACACTTAATTGTTGGGACCATCAGGCAGAAGACCAAAGGCTGCCTGATAAGGCTGTCTATGACATGGTGGACATCCCGTGGGTGAATCATTCATTGGCTGGTCTTGGTGTCAGTTTAGGGCTCAGGAATGCTATCATGGCCCTCTCGGAAACCGCCAGTTTGCTACTAAAGTTAATGGCTCCTGGTCTGGTGTGAAGTCTACTGACTGAGGGGTCTTCCGCAGGGTAGTTGTTTGAGTCCGGCCCTCTTCGCTACATTAATTAACTTTGTGCTTGTGGCGTTGAACTCTACAGTCAACGTTGCTGTATGCAGATGATGTGGCAGTGTGGTTGGCTGGTAAGGCTTTTGCCCCTTCTCCTATGTTCTTTGGAGGGGGTGGTCAACAGGACAGCTGAGTTTCTTGCAGTCAGAGGGTTAGTCCTGTCTGGTCTTTATATTTTGGTTAGTTTTTAGTCTTAAATACGAGAATTATCGGCTCGCTAAATTCAAATTTTCTCCGGTTTCAAGTGGACGCTGCCCCCGTAACATCCTCCCCCCCCCCAAAAAAAAAATAGCTATATCAACATGGGGGGGGGGGGGTAGCACTGCCTGTCACCGTTATAGAAAGAGTCACTTTCGGTGAGATTTCTTACTTGTCCTTCGACCATGACAGTCCGTCCCTGATTTATACTAACGAAGCATTATTTTCATTAATTTCATGAAAAGAAACATTTTCATTAACGAAGCATTGTTTTTTTTTATTAAAAAAAAAATCGGTCTAGTTTCGTATTACCCAATCGTACGTAAATTACTTTTCCGTTTGAAATAGATCCAACTGCTTAATCAACTGCAGCGCAATAACAGCCCTATAATGATCCAAAACCTAATAACCTCAAAGATTTAATAACGTCTTAGAATGACTAAAGAAGCACTTGATATTCCTCAACTATTATTTCTTGCCGAACGAATCCTTTTGATGCGATTTAAATAAGCTTCCGGAAAAAAAGGGCATTGATTGCCAGTAACAGGAGCTGATCAAACGTGCCCCTGGGAAAGGCGTGGAGGCGGGGGTGGGTGGGAGGGGGGGGGGGGGGAGACGAGCTAATAGTCTACTTCGATTTTTCGTTGCTCGGCAAACAATCTGAACGTAGAGTCGGAAAACTTGGAAATGAAGAAAAATAAATCCCGATGATTAACTTGGAACAATCATCAGAGATTTAAAAAAAATTCTTTATTCAAATATTAAAACTATTAAGGAATAAATATATAAAAAGACCATTCTCATATTTCGAAGCTTAAAACTTCAGCTACTTTGTGGTGGAGTCAGTAAACAATATAAAATCTGTTCCTGACAGCGAAAACAGACCACAAGTTCATGAGAAATCACAATTAAGTTTTCGACAAAAAGATTTGTTTTTGTCTTGGTCACAATCAAACGTGAAAAATTACAGAATTAAATGTTCAGATATCTTGGATTTTAATTTGCCTGTTTCCTCATGTTGTGTTGTGATCAAGACAAACACAAATTTTTTGTCGACAATTAAATTGCGCTTGATTTCTCACGAACTTGAGGTCTGTTTTCGCTGTCAGGAGCGTATTTTACCTTGTACGCGAAGCTTACTTTAGAATTTTTTTTCCCCAAAGGGAAAAAGGTTTCTGTAACACATGGCGATTTGGATCTCCTTTCACGTGTGGTGCGGTTTCTTTTTTTATTATTAATATTTTTACCCTTTGAAAATTAAAAGCCGAACTGTAAAATAGGCTTCGAATTATAAAGTAAGTTTTTCAAATCCGTTTTATTGCGTAACCTAGTACTTTTTATGTGTTCTTTTTACAAAAGGTAAAGAAGCCTAACGAAAGTAAAAAACAAAACAAAATACAAAAACTGATAGTTATAGTAACGGAATTTCAGAAAAAAAAAAAACAACTAGGTCATCCGCCAAACACATTAATCCAGGTGATCCAGCCTAACGATCAAAATTAATTTTCGAATTAACAACCAGAAGCTAATGCCCTTTATCAGGTGAAGTCTGTTGTTTGTCCTAAGCTCTACTTGAACCCATTCATTCTGGGACGTTTTGGGGACGCACGCACCATCCACGAAGACAGGTTGTCATTTTTGGGGAGACGACTTATTGTGCGCGCAGCGTATCTTGAGTCCTGCAGGTGTTTTACGAGCGGCTACATCTTCCTGGAGGAAGCGGCTTTAATCGACGGCTGCCATTGTTTATGTAACCATCTAGGATATCAACAAGGTGCTCTGCTATCGAAAACATGCAATCGATTATCTGTATTCGTTCTGGGGCGAACTGAAGATAGGCCGCGGACACTATAATGAGGTTGGAGTTTGCCTGAGAAAGTCGCGAGAAATTATGACAAGAGTGGAGTGCTGTTTGCTTAATTACAGAGGTAGATAAAATGGAGACTGTTTGAGTGCATTCGCAGGAGTGGAATAAAAAAAAAGGGCCTGTAGGGTCAGTTTATAAAAATACTACTCGCTGTTGCACCTCTCGTTCTGGGAAATGACCCCATGCGGCCAATTGCATCTGAAATGGAAGTGGGTCACTTTTCCGACCCATGACACACCTGACCCATTCGAGCTCTGACCCTCTACCCACTTGCCCCACCCGATAAAGAACAAAATGTGACCCATCCCACGTTATGAAAAAATAACAGTGTGCAAATTCATGCAATGTTTTTGGAAACAGTTCAATTTCTTTAAAGAACCATTTGCTAGATAAACACAACACATTGTTGCAATAACTTTCTGCAGAAAAAAATATGCTCTAAAGTTCATTAGTACGGCCGGCAGGCAAAAAAAAATGCCTTAACCAGGAGTCTGCTTATTTCACAAATTATTAAATGCACTTAAAATACACATATACCCACTCACACGAAACAGATTTAATATGAAACAACAAACACAGAAAAATATTAAAAAAAAAAGGTCTGTATAATACACAAATTATACACGCCCAAACACCGTAACATTAAACTTTTCAAACATAAACTGGGTTTTCTTTCTAACATAACCATTGATCTAAAACAGTCCTTGTTCCATGGTATTGGAGTTCAAATTATAGTTCGTTGCGTTCGAGTGAACTCTAATCCGTTTTTATTCGTGCACCTTCACGGCTGTGAGTATGGGGATACGAGCTCTAATGTTTTTTTTTCTAAACGGCGAAGCCGTTTTTTGCTCAGTTATTAATTTAAATCTAAAAAAAACCACAATGAATCGTGTGGTGAACAGGGTTAAGCTTGTTTAACATAATGCGCCAGTAATCGTTTTTTCCTGCTTTGGTTTCTATTTTAAATAAACTATATGGACGTTCATTTCTTACCTTTAACAGTGAGTGGTTTACTCGGTTGGTGGGTGAACGGTTTTAACCCACGACCCACTTGACACACTATAGAAATGTGGCCCATCTCTGAATTGCATAATCATAACTATTTTCATTGATTGAATGGCCTACGTTAAACACTTCGCGTGCTTGGACTAATCGTAGTACGAGTGATATTTGTCACACCTATTTATTAGGTGAAAATCCGTACACCCTGAAGCGCACGAGGAAATGGCTTCTTCTTCTAGTCATCGATTGGGGCAGAAATAGCGAGTAGAAATCGCGGGGAGATGGGACGTACCCCAATTCCCCGCTATTTGACGCAAGGACTGGAAAATAACGCTTCTATATTGTTGTTGCTTTGGTAAAAATAAGACTCTTGGGACGTCGGATCGACTGGACCTGGGCCGGGTAGTGAAAACGTTAGCTTCTTCCGCAGATGGCCTTGTGAAAGGGTGGGATATGTAACGAGAGTTAAACGTGGTTACTCCCACGTCCTACGGTCACAGTCATTTATAACCTCCAGGTATTAATTATTTCCGTTCAGCTAATTTTATACAAAACTGTTTCATATTTAGTTTTCAAAAAAGGATCTCACTTTCAGATTATTAACGTAAATTCTCACAAAGCGTTAAAAATTCTACTTTCCAGTCTCGGCTGTGTCACACAGTCAGTTTTACCCTACCTAATAAGACAAGCAGGGGCACGTTTGATCAGCTCCTGTTACTCTGCCCCCCCCCCCCCCCATAAATAACGGATGATCTTTAAAAAAAAAAAGTTTTGATGTCTTTATTTTGGAGTTCACAGCCTTTGTTAAGGTACAATTGTTGTAATCAGTGACGGTGAAGTTTTTGCATTTTATTACGAGAATTTGACGGCCCTATTAGTCATTTTTGGTAGGGCCCCCCCCCCCCTCCCCCGCGTACTGCACGGCCCTGATTCAAATAAGGTTCAAGACACCCTTGAGCGTATTTCCCGTTGCCTGTTGAGCACGAACAGTCGCCACGGAAATCTGATCGAATGCTCAAGAACGAATGCTCAAGGACGAGTTTCGATGTCAAGAGGGAAACCGAGGTTGAATGTCAGTTTTGAAGTGTATTTCGTGAAATATGTGCCGTAATGAACTACTTACTTCTTCGTTAACTGAAGAGCTCCTTTTTTTTTTAAGTAAAGTGTTCTCTTACAGAGTCGTTTTCTACCCAGTAGTCGAAGAGGATATTCCATAAATGTCTTACGGGAAAGAGCATCTGCTTCTCAATTCAATGGGTAACAAGAAAGATTTCGTATGACACGAGTTGGTTGAGTTGTATAGGATATCGCTAGCTTTCCGAGTGCTGGGATCTAACAATGTCGAGAGCGCGCAGCGCCCGAGCCATTGTTGGATTCCAGCAAGAGGAAAGCGGATGATATCCTTCTTCTCACCCGTTTTGAAGCTATCAGTCCGACGTACATTGTTGAGCGCGAGTGGAATACATTGTTGCGTTAGGCCAGAAAAAAAGTTTGTGTATATTCGTTAAGACGCAATGCTACACGCAACGAAAAGAGCAACGTTTAATTTTGAAAGCGGTTGCAATGCTGTAATTAACACGAATTCTTGAACGATTTTTTTGACGTTTGAAGTGGAGTTGGTTTCAAAAATGGTTTCCTTCTACTGTTGGGTTGCTTATTGGGCTGCAACATATTCGGTTGCTTTATTCCTTTTTATTGAAACCAACGTTTGTAAAGTAGCGGTTGCAATGTGAGTAACGTGAATTGTTGAATGTTTTTTTTTTTCAGTAAATTTATTACATTTGTTTGTTTTCTTCCTCTTTTCATTGAACACAAACGGGGACTGAGATCCACGTGGAGTGCCAGCCCTCAACCGTGGATCCCAGCACTCCTCGTCCTCGTTCATTGTTGCGATCCCGTCGTGCTGCATTGTTATAAGAGGACTGAGAGCTTCAAAACGGGTGAGAAGTGTTGTACTGCTAGTGGTTCTTTGCTCCGAGTATTGTTGAAGAGCCTGGTTCCAGTTTCGAATCCGGTTATGGTCATACTTTTGCAACAATGGATCGCGATAAGGGATTTCATAATCTATTCTTGCAAAAGTTCTTTTATTGAGCTAAATGAACGAAATCAACGTACGTTTTATAAGGGGATTTGATCCAATTAAAAAAACTATCTTGTGCCATCAGTGGCACAACTATCATCAGTGCTTTATTAGGCATTGTGTTCTACTAGTTTACTCTCTGGTTCGTTGGTGATGACGTAGTAACTTTAGTTGTGCATGCCCAGACGGTGATTGACATTGTAGTGTAGTGCTTGGCTGTGCGTTGGGCTCTCCCTGTGCCCAGCAAAGACCGAGGCAATTGTGTTCACACCTACAGTCCCAGTTGGTGCCGATTCTGTCAAGATTTTTGTGGATGGTGTATTGGTGTCTGTGGCTACTGAAGTGTGCTACCTAGGTGTCATTTTGGACTCAACTCTGTCGTGGACGGCAGATGTTCGCCTGCTTCGTGAGCGAATTGGCATAAGGCTGCCTTTCCTTCGTGTGCTTGTTCGGTGTCAAAGTGTGCGTAGGAAGGATTTGGTGTCAGTGTTTCGCATCTTTGTTCGGTCTGTTGTGGATTTTCATTTGCCCTTTCTTGTCACTTCCCAGCGTCATATTCGCTCTTTGCAGATCAGCTTGAATTAGGCGCTGCGGGTTGTTACAGGCTGCCTTGTATCCACCCCTATTGCTTCTCTCCTAGTAGAAGCAAGTGAGCCGCCCCTGCGGCTCCGAGCCAGAGGCTTACTTTTGGGGCGCTGTACCTCCGCAACATAGAGCATGGTAGCGTAGACTCCGTTGGTGCTATTTTGTTTGATTACACAACCATGAGTGATAGGCTTCTTCGTAGCCTTGGTGTTGTCGGGCACGGGATGCAGCTTCTTCGTGATCCGGTACTTTGTTCTGCCCAGCCTGTGGACAAAACACATGGACATGGTGTCCCAATCTGGTTCTTATTTTCGTTGATCACTCGGGCTCATGTGGCGTTTACTGTGACGCATCCTTCCTGCCAGATGTTCGCACTGGCAGGAGTTCGTGTCCCCTCCCTCAAAGTTGAAGTCAAGGGAGTGCTAACTGGTATGTTGTGCAGCTTTCTCTGTGAACTGGCAGCAATTTCAGTGGCACTCGATGTGGTCTTGGACTTGGCCCTCCCGCAGTTCACTTTGTTTACAGACTCGCGGTCGTGTCTGACTGCTTTGCAGCGTGCAGTAGAGAGCCTGAACTTAAGTGATCCGATGATCTATGAGGTATGCCAGAAGCTATGGCTTGCCTCTCGCTCATCGGTCCTAAATGTCATATGGGTTCGTGGACACAACGGCCATAGTGGTAATGAGTTAGCGGCTGCACTTGCAAGAGAGGCGGCTGGTGAGCAGTCAAAGGGCACGTTTATGCAACGACTCGCCTTTACATTCTCGCAGCTAGAAGCTAGAAATCACCCGAAGTTCCAACATGGCGGCGGTTTTATATCTTCCACCTCGCAACGAAAACAGCTAATAAAGTGAGTTCTGAAGCGTCTGGAAAATTATTTCGTCATGAGGAATTCTTTATATCATTGTCGCGGCTTATACGACTCCAATTACATATTCAAACGATGTCGGATTTAGCTAATCCAGTTAGCGTTGTTACCATAGCAACAACACCTTTGCCATCGAGGTTGAATTCTAGCTGCGATACTGCAAAGGCGAGTCGCTGCATAAATGCGCCCTAACTGGTTCCTGCTTGTTCGATCTCCGAAGTCTTGCTCGGTTGTCTTTCGGTCGTGGATTCTCAATGAATGGCAGGTGGAGTGGAGCATGGCCGAGACTGGTCGTTCCCTTTATCAAGTGCATCCGACTTGTGGGGGTGCGTCCGCTGTAGATGATTTTCCAGTGTCTTTGGCGCGTGTGCTTTCTCGCGAACGGTTATGTGTTGTTAGCGACTCACAGTCAACTAGTCTGTTGATAAGTTCGACCATGAGTCTAGGTTCGACTTGATCTGTTTTCTGTTGGATTCTGTAGATCTGTTGATTTCTGTCGGGTTCTGTTGAGTTCTGTATTTGTATACGGTTAGAGGGCGCATGGCTTCAGGCCGCGGCTCTCAATAAATGATATTCAATTCAATTCTCTCGTACTTGATGTTGCGACAATTACAGCATGCCGCGAGATCCATGCAATATGAAGTTGAATTGAATTTTAATCAGAGCTATAAGGCCCAAAGCCGTGCAATTTTGCATATACTACTTACATCTCGTATACAAACTACACAACATATCCGTATACCCAGTAGATACAATCGACCCCAAAACTAAACTTGATAAGGATACCCGCCAAGTTTTTCGGTCGTGTGGAGTCGTGATATCAAACGCCAATCTCTTTCGCCAAGCGAATCCCACCGAGTAATAGTTCGAACTCGAAGGTTAAATGAAATATATGAAAATTGCCGAAGACACAACGTGTCTAGTGGTTGCCATGCTCATATATACTGTATATTTTATCTGGATGTTGTCGATTATCTTGGCGGGCGACACACTAGCCAGTGTCTTGATAACCTGCACAACATGCCCACAAATCTGTCAATTTTGCGCAGATCCATCTTAAGCCAACAATGCGTCAGTATATTTTTTGGTTCCCTCGTTCTAGATGCTGTAACGAAACGCGGCGTGCAGAAGACAACAACTAAAACACCGTAACAATTACAGGACTCTTGGGACGTATTTTAAACTGGCATTGTTTAAGTAAGCACTCGAATGTTAATGCAGGCCTAAGTTTAAAATGTATATTTGTAAAAATTATGGAATGAATGTGTATTAAAATGTATATATTAATGTAAATAATAAGAACATATGTGTAATATTATAATTATTATAATGAATTTTATTCTGTGTCACCGCACATACTAACTCAACGAATTTCGTGTAGAATTCTGAAATAAAAGTTTATTATTATTGTTATTATTATTTTTGTGTGTACAACTATTGGTTGATGCAATGTAATTTGGAAATCTTCAAGCTTAAATGTAAAATTAGGAGCCATCACTCCCTAAATCTGCATGAATCGTTCAGGTTGTTTTTACAGTGTAGGCCTGTAGTCTTGTAAGGAACAAGTTGTAAGGCACAAGTAAACTTTTCGACATTTTTAAAATCAATTTTTGTTGAGCCGAAAATCATAGGAAGCAAACGAATATTCTCATATATGGTTACTTGGATGTTGTAGAAGTAGACATAAATCTAGTGCAAGATGGGACAAACTATGGGATTCAGACCACAAAACCTCCATTCATGGTAGGGCCGATATATTAACCAGAATAGACCCCAAAGCTTCTGAAATAGCTTGGTAGTCATTCACTTAACCCTGACTAGTAGGTGGGTCAGAAGCTTTTTCAGGGTCATCCCCTTTCCAGTTGCTGCAGTGGTGTAGGGAGGTTTTCGCGGCAAGATATGCATCGGTCTCAGGCACGATTAATGAAAACAATCGAAGGGGAAAGGTTTCCTTCTCCTTAAGTTAATGGCCACGCCTCATTACCTCTAAATGCTGTTATAATGAAACTAGGTAATTGGCTTGTTGTTCTACAGTTTTGCCTACGATACAAAAATTTGTACTACTGTATTTTAGCATTCCGGAAACTTAAATCAAAATGCAGAAAAAAAGTACCAAACCTTGAGTACAAAGACAACTCTACTCATTATTCGACTCATGATCAAATTGAATAGTTTAATCTATATAAGTAAGAACGCAGTTTTTTTTTGTTCGTTAATCTTAATTCTTTTGTTTGTTTGTGTGTCTTTCAAACTGAATTGTCTGTATAAGTAATGACTCAAACTGTTTTTTCAACAGTACTGTCAAGTTTTTTCCCAACCTTAGATCTACCTGGATCTAACTAAATCTAATGAAAGCTTGGGTGACTGCTTACGGGAAATCACAGTATTGTCATTAAAACGGGAAATCAAACCAATGCTCTACAAAACCCGCCAAAGACGGGAGGGGAGGGGGGCTGCCCTAGTTTCAACAATTTGGCAAAAGCTTGGGCAAGACAACGGGCAAGTTGCGCAAATGAGAGGAACATTTGGCTTTGCTGTTGCGCTACTGACCCACCAAAACCAACAACAAAAACAACGAAAAATGCTAGCAACAATCTAATCTGAGGAGTGTAGGTATCCACCACCAACACTCAGCGATAACTTATCTCACACACTCAGCACCACAGAAATTCGCAAAACCTCACGATCCATGTAAAATAAGACACGTGAAACCAAATCCATCCCAAATGGACAGGACGCTCCTTTCTTTACAGTTGAGTTAACTTGATCCACCCACTAACCCTAAACAAGAAGTGGAAGGGGCTGAATTTCACGCGTGCCCAGATTCGTCCACACCTTCCACCCCCCTCCCCAACTCACACATACAAACGCACAACGCCTGGGTACTTTCCCTTTCGCGAGCAACTCATCTTTCCGCTTGACCCTTCTCGCTTTCCACTAGGTCCGCGATCAAGCTCAACCGTCACCCATGTTTATTTCTCCTTCTTCTTCTTCTCTAGTTTATTCCTGTCATTATTGATTTATTGGTCCCTTTGCTTCAGCTGGCCGTAGTGTGAAAGTGTAAGCATTGCAGTGGTCGGGGCCACTCGTCAGAGTCTTGCTTTTTTTGTCGCGTCTTTTTAAAAAAAAAATTTGGGCTGTGCCTCTGAAATGGAGTATGTGCTGACGACCGTCACTTCACGTTGATGGTAACATCATGAAAATGTGGTGCTGGCGCCAAGCGTGTTCTTTTTTTTGGACACATCAGGTCTCCGGAAAGACGAATTTGTTTATATTTTTATTTACAAAACGTCTTGCGAAAAGCAGGGCCTTTTTTTTTTTTTTAAAGAAATTTGGATTGCTGGACATTCAAGCGTTATAAACTCCTTCAGCGGAGTTTGGATCGTAACTCGATCGTAATTTTTACGTTAAGGATCCCTCTCAAATTTAATCAATCTTAAGTCCGTCACTCGTGGGTAAGGTTAAAATCACAGGATGGCAAGTTTGAAGTTACCGGTGTGTACGAAAAGTAACATGACTAGAGGACTGAGGCCCGTATAAGTGAAGCCATTTAGAAGGCACTTAACTCGCGAAATTAATTAGGCACAATCAGACCATTGGGAAGCTGATTTTTTAGCCTTTGGAATATGGGCATGTTCCAAAATCAGCGCTTTTAAATCAGCTGGTGTAATTCCCAACCCTATCCTTTAGGACTGACACAACCACATTCTTTCCATCGCACGATGGCCCAAGACCAAACTAGTTTTAATTTTGCATAATGCTAAATAATTCTCGTTTTGAGGGACTCATGAGGGGTTTCAGTAAGTTGGTCTTAGCGCTTTACAGATTTCCAGAACAGTACATTATGTTAAAATACGTTGTTTTTTGATATCCATGGGCTTCCGAATGGAATAACACTGGTATAACAGTCTGATATCTTTCTGCGATAAAGTTTTCAATAGCGACTTATTTTTCGTAAAATCAAAGCTGTACTACAGTTTTGGTTCAAGATAGGGTTTAAAATTTAAGCGAGAACGGCGTGTCACAACAGTGCACGTATAAGGAAAGTCAAACAATCCGTCACAAACCGACGAACGACAAACATTGTTTTGGCTTCAGACACGCCTTATTTCCTCTCACCATCGTGGGAGCAGAAAATCCAGTTTGGGTTCGTGCTCCCTAAAAACAAACAACCACAACCACCTCTTATTAAAAAAAAACAAAAAAACATAGGAATTAGGCTTGACGACGCGGCGATCACCTCGCAACAGTCTCGTACGATTACTGTATCACTGTAGGCGCTCATAACACAGCCGGACAGTGGAAGTTACGGAAGCACGCACGCCTTTCAATTTTCTGTTTTTCTCCCGATATCTTCACCATAATCCCTCTAACTCCGTAACTTTGTTCACAGTTACGGAGTTAAGAGGTATTTGCGGAAAGTTCTCGTCTTACATTTTTTCAATTGTGAATTTTTGGTTCCTCCCCCCCCCTCCCTCCTCTCCATGCCACCAGGGCCCGTGGTTGAGCTCTTTGCCGTATAACATAACACCGCAACAATGGCATATTTTTTAGCTGTCGCTGTTGAACGCAAAAAAAAAAAAAACCCTTAATGAAGCGTGAACGACACAATCAAAATGTTCTCCCGAATTAACATCGATCCGAATTGCACAAAACGCCAAAGTAACGACTTTTTACCAGCGAAAATCTTCCCTTGAGGCATCAACTAGCCACAGTGACATCCGTTCCCATTTCCTTTACTAATTAACGTGATTGTAAACAAACAAACAAAAATAGTTGCACAATCCAGCCGAGCTTCAAAATTGCTTGAAATGAAATGATGCAGACAGGTTGGGTATCAAATCCCATTACTAGCTGAAAACCCGTTGGGAACCCCCATTTTGATTAAGAATAACTCACGGGACGGGGATAAGAAAAAAAATACTTGTGTCGACGATTTCTTAGCCGAATCGCAAAGCCCTAAAACGCAAAACGAGGAAGAAAAAAAGGAAATATTTTTGATGAAAGTAGAAACGAGAACGAGAAAAGACTGATAGGAAATCTTTCTTGGATTGGGTTTCGAACCCCCAATGACAAAAACGCGGAAAAACTCGGCCGGTAAAATGGCCGTATTTTATTAAAATATACGGAAAAAAAATTTAATTTCTTATTTTTTTTCCGTTGAATGCCAACCTTCAACACGCATGGTGTAGCCAACACCACATAAAAATCTGTTCATTGCTGTCATCTTTGTACCGTCTTCACAATGTGTCCAGTCTAGCTTGCAAGTCAACATATTTTCATTTTTTCTTGGGGAGGGGAGGGGGGTGGTGGTTACCTGCAGCGAGCGTCTTGAAGTATTAATGCAAATATGGAAGCTATGTCTGATTGGAGCACATCGATCGTCATCCGAAAAGAGGGACGACGGCCAATCATTCGGCCATGTTGTTCCATCTTTCAGATATACTATTCTGCCGTCGTGCACATTCCAAAGAGCTGGCGGGAACCTTGGACGACAACTAATCAGTCCCTATGTGGCCGCGCGACGGAATGGCCCACCCACGCACTGCTTCCACTTCCAGGGAATTTTTCCCTTTTTAGGGGAAACATGCTCTTCAAAGGAGAAAAAAAATATTAAAAAGGGAAAAAGTGGAGAAATTCTGTGTTTTATTTTGCAAGTTGCAATTTTCTCTAGTGACTCACGATCTTCTCTCCATCCAGACCCACCATTTCGAAACTTCTATTCCGACAAACGCGTGTTAACATTTTAAACCATTTAAAACCCCAATTTACTATTTAGTTAGTGTTTATTTTTCCTCTGTTGCTGGTTTATTAAGGCTAAAATCACGAAAATTGTGGGAGTACTCATTTTTACAGATCCATCCATATACATGATTTTGGGTAGGAACGGCTGTCGTTTGAATTTTATTTTCAACTAGCTGTACCACCGGCGTAACATCCGGTTCCCACATACCTAAGCGACATGAAATGAAACGGCTCCGATGCCCCCCTCTCTGTCCCCTTCCCCGCATCCCCCTGCACCCCCCCCCCCC
>JAHWFP010139129.1:50721-77862 GCA_023313725.1 Lithobius niger
CCCCCCCCCCCCCCCACATTTTCCCATTGCATTGTCAGATTTCCCCCAATGCTCCATCTCCCTGGTAATCCTTTCCCCCAACACTCCCCCCCGGCATTCCCCCATTGTGTGGTCTGAATATCACCCCTTCGAAACCCTGCTGTTTTGTTTTCTTCGGGAAGTTAATGTCTTTTTTCAATGGAGGACGCCACCGTTATGATGCTGAATTGCCTGTTTCGCCATTCTGATACCAAGCCCGACAAACCCAACAACGATCGTGCATGCAGTGATTGTTACTCAACCAACTTTGAAACTATTCAAGTCGGCTCTAAGAGTTAGTATTATTAAATCAACTAGAGGAAGCCCGTGCTCCCCACTCGCACTCCCACTCCCAACTCCCCACTCCCACTCCCATTTTCGCACACACTGGCTAAGAAACGCTTTCACGGATTAAAATTTCTTCAATCCAATTTTTGCGCACATTGGCTGACAAACGGTGATTTTTGTTGGCCTCAGTCACTGAATCTGCGCATCCAGTGGCTGAAATCACTGGATGCACCGTTTAAAGAATGTGAGCGCTGAACCATCATCTTTGCATGAAACAATTTTTCTGTGGGAAGTCAATAAATAAGCTTTCGTAGAACAAAAGTTGAAACCTTTAGCACGGCTGTATGGCATTTTCCTTTTCTGGGAGAAGAAAGAAGTAAATCGCCGGCCTATGACGGCCCAACAATGGCTCATTATTGTTTTGTTTTCACTCACAGAGCTTTGATTGTAAACGACTACTTTGCAAGATAGCAATGATCAGCCTCGTGCTCAGCAGTGATTGTTGTTATCACTTTGAAACAATTCAGCTCAGCTCTGAAAGCCTTCATCGGCGAATTAAATAAGCCATTGCATCGTTTCCAGCTGCCAATTAGTTTGATTTAAAACTATCCGCATTTAGCTGAAACATGGATTCTTTCAAAAAAGGGTCAAAGGATTTTAGCGAGCGTTAACCGCACCCGGTCATCTGCCCGACGAAGCCCTAAGGCCCTATGTCTGCAACACCCGGAATGGATTCTTTCATTTTACCAATCAACAATCAACGGTTTGGACGATAGTTTTCAATCCTTAGCACGTGCACCAGGAATTGTAAGGCACCATAGCAAAGACGTGCACGTGCACGAAAACAATGAGAAGCGATTAAAGTGATTGTTGTCCTTCCAGTTTTCCTTTAACTTTCCTTTTATCAGCTCAGCCGGGATTCAGAATGATTATGTAGATATTTCTTTTGTGACTGATTGTAACATGGCACACTTAACCGTTCACATTGTCGGACGCTCGCTCTGTTTCTGTGCTACCCTGGCAAGAATGAACCTGGTCGCCCTCTTGTTACTGATTGTGACACACATTGTAGGTCGCTCGCCCTCCTTTCGCGCGATGATTTTGCTAAGTGGCACCCAAGCGTATTACGTATATAGAGATTTGCGTCAGTAGGTGGTGCTCCTGTGTTAGTTAAACGGGCTCACAATTTGTTTTTTAATTAGGAAATGTTTAAAATTAGTTGTGTCATGAAAGGAAATTAAGTAGCGGAAGTAAAGAAATGGAAATTTTTTTTTACAGAGCGAAGAAAGAGGAAAATGTTGCTTTTACTCGGGGAAATTCTGTAAGTGAAAAGTGGAAACACTACACCCACGTTTAGTTGCGATCAAAGTAGGTAAGTAGGTAAGTAGTAGTAGGGAGGTTTTAGATTTTAACCCAATACATAGGCCCTAAAAAATACCATTCGTGCTACGATTATTTTTGTCCAGGCATGCGGCGCCTCCGCGTGGATACTGTAAACTGTCAAGGCGAGATCAAAATACCCGTTCTATCCATATAGGCAAGAATGAGACAACATGTCAATGGATGCAAGATCACATATGCATTGGTTGGCGCCATTAAGCCTCAATTTCCCCCCTCCCATTGTTTCAAATGCCAGTCCTGAGATTTTACGGACTGATTTAGTCCACGCCATCAGAAACTAATGCTTCTGTTGCCTGGCAACCTTGCCTTTTTTTTTTTTACTTCTTTTCTAGTGAAATACAAATTACAAACAGCCTTGTAATTTTCTAGGAAGCACAATACTACACGACTTATTTTCGTTATTATTTTCTTTTTGTCTATTTTCCTTTCATTTCATTTGTTTTCTTTTCTAAACTTTGATTTACATTTTGTATCAGCTTGTGGGCCCTTCTTCTTTACATGCACACGTACTCTACATGCCTATTAGTCGAAAAGAACTTCCGGAATTACGGGGGGGGGGGGGCCGGGCCAGCAAAGCTTATTGCAGGGAAAACCAGCCAAGGAAAAAGCAAAAAAAAAAATCTAAAAGAAAAAAACCAAAATGCAGATAAGCTCAACTGATTGACAACGAAGGAAAAGAAAAAAAAAAAGGACTGGCCTTCGCAAAAATGAAGTCAAGTAGGATTTCCATCTTTTTGCCGTACGTCTGGCGTCGCTGCTCATTATCCCGGATTTACTTTCATACGAACGACAGCTTGTCGCGGATTATGGTCTTTGTCAAAGAGCAGGAGTCCTATAAACCCTCCTGAATATTCGCAGCCATGCCCGTCTGATGCTTCCTCTTAAAAAGCGCGCAATACACTGAACAGTTTAGTACATGGTCAGCTTTGTGGACTAGGCTTGTATACTAGTCAAATTTATGGCTACTTTTGTCTTCGTCCTTACACAGTGACGACGCCACTGGGAGAGTAAGGATGGGGCATGCCTCTCGCCCCAAGATTCTCTATGCCTACTTAATTGCTCCCCCCAACGCCATTTTTCTCGATCCACCACATCAAGTACGGCCCCAAAGCTGTGTTTACTTGCCGTTAGTCAATCCCTTGCTAAAAATCCGTTTTAAAATGTGGTGTCTTAGGAGATTTTTCTGTAGAATATTGGGGACCTATATTTACTGCATCCTGCGATTACGTGATCCTTTGCGCGCTTACAATAACCATGACGTTTCATCTGTGCGTGTGCACGTACTAATTTTTAATTGTTTGCTAGCAATTGCATGCCATGAGATCAAAAATTTAAAAGACTAATGCGGTAAAAATTTAAATTATTTATGCCTATAGATCACCGAAGAAAAATTGTAAGATACTAGCCTAAAAAACCGTAATGATTTTCGTAATGTTAAAAGAGGGAAATCATTCCGGTTTGTGACGACACAATCTTTTACTTGATACTGTTTCGTACACGATTTTCAAAGCCAATTGAGATAGAGGAACACAGCTACTATCTCAGTCAGCCTTGTATTCCCACGCCGAGTCTCGTGAAACGGTGCGATAGTAACATGCGCGGTTGGTGATCTGTGCGTGGCTGTTATAAGGCAAGCCGGATGTGCCTTTAATTTCTGCCCGAATGCGGAACGATCCACGACGTCTGGAACACTGAGGCATTTTTCTGTACAGGATTATTCACTCATTACGAGGTTTCGGAGCACCACGGCTCTTGGAGAATGGGCATATAGCAATAACTTTAGGACGGAAACTAACAAAATTCCAGCAGTGAAAATATCTGCTCTACAAAATACAATAATCATAATAATAATAAAAAGCACAACCCTATTTCTTCGTTTAGATTCGAAACACAAGGAAACTGAAACATTCCTTGGATAGAACGCTGTCTCAGTAGGATTCCAGAATGTTTTAGTAATTTGGACGGATGTAGAACGTATTTTTGATGAATGCGAACAAACAAAATAAAAAATAATAATAATAACGAGCACTCTTTTAAAAACCACAGTTAAGCTTTACGACTTGACGTGGTCTAAACCGAACACATAACATAACATGATATAACATAACATAACATCACATCACAGGTTCCACTTCATTTTGAAATTTTTTTCTTCATTTTAGAAAAAATAAGGCGATTTAGGTTCAACTTGTTGTTATGCAGAACTCACTGAATCTTGAGGAAGGTATTCTGTTGTCCTAATTCCTCGTAATGTGCTACTATAAACTAAAGAATGAATACGAAGTTTGTCGAGTAATACCAAAAAAGAAGCCATTTTCTTTCCAAATCTGCCAGCAAAGCAATAACAAATGCAAGGGGGGTTTATGTTCCCAACGCAGTTCAACCAGATAATAAATTTGAATTTGAAGTTGAAAACGAAGGAAAGGGGACAACAAGCCAACAACGAAAATCATACACTATACCACACGCCATGGCTGTTTGCTGTGACGTGCATATCACGTGACTGGGATAGTCCAATCAGACGGCCAAACAGCCGTTGTTCTCGTTCGTCATTGGCTAACGCATGGTGACGTCACGGCAAACAACGTGCTACAGCAAGCCACCTTTATGCACATCGCGTTTTGTCGGAGGGGTGAGACCCGAATTCGAACCGGCAACCAATCCGTCCCAAGAGCACTGATATAACGAATTTATTGATATACTATATTGGTAGATGCGTTATGTCAGTGACCTCGGGGGCGGATTGGTTGCCAGTTCGAATTCGAGTCGCACCACTCCGACGAAACGTAAGTACATAAAAGTGGCTTACTGTACTACGTTATTTCTAATACATGATTTCCGCTGTTGTTTGTTTTCCTTTTTCCTTCAATACCCTCTTTCCTTTTTCCTTGTGTATAATTTACAGCGATTGGGTATATTTAATTAAGTTGAAATTCGAGTTGATGATAAATTGGTTGGCATTTAGGAGCCTGGGGCAGGTGGGGGAGGGGAAGAGGAGTCGATAATAATCAGTCGGCTTCTGTGTTATACTGGAGGTTTAGGAAAATTGAAACTTAGCCAACAGCGAAAATTATACACTAGAAATAACGTAGTTCAGTAAGCCACCTTTATGCACTTGTCGGAGTGGCATGACCCGGATTCGAACCGGCTCCCCAGTTGGCCCCAAGATCACTTGCATAGCGCCTTAATAGCTATGGCCACGTCCTCCACTGGCATAAGATAACTCACTGAACCATTTTTTAAGGTCACAACCGTGACCAGGACTCCATTCGACCGAAATCTGCTCGGCCATAAGCAATGGAGAGGGAAGACAAATCAAACACTCTAATTTTCAATTTTTCCTTAATATTATTTACAGCGATTTATGTTTATTTGTTTCTCCTTTATTTAGCCTTCCAAGTGTATGATTTTTCTACCCGTTCCATTGTCTACGGTCGAGTGAATTTCGGTCGAATGGAGCCCTGGTCACGGTTGTGACCTTGATAACGGGTTCACTGAGTTATCTTTATGCCAGTGGAGGACGTGGCCATAGCGATTACGGCGGTATGCAAGTGATCCGGGGACGAACTGAGTAGCCGGTTCGAATCCGGGTCATGCCACTCCGACGAAACGTAAGTGCATAAAGGTGGCTTACTGAATAGTTATTTCTAGTGTATAATTTTCGCTGTTGGCTAATTTTCAATTTTCCTTAATATTATTTACAGCGATTTATGTCTATTTATAAATACTGGAGGTTTGACACGCTTTCAGCCATAGAGCCAGAGTATGAGAGGGCCAATTTTGCTAAGTAATGCTAATTCCACGAAAATTCCCAGGATCTTTATATGCCACAATCAACACGAGCACGAGTCATCATAAGGCCCTTCTCTTCCCGAAAATGCCAGGGTTGACTGACATCAGACTCGAACCCGGGATATTTGCCATGCTAACTATCCCGTCACTTCGCTCCACGCTTCTGTTTTACGGGATTCAAGTGTTAATGCAGTTGCCCACCAAGTCGAAATGGTGCCTGGCTTCCCCTCACCCTCTCCCCTATTGCGTTGTCATTGCAGCCTAATGGAACGACGCCATTAAACGACGCGCGACCACTCTGTACTGTGACGTAATAATTATGGGTTCGCCATTGACGAACGAGCAGAGTCGTAGCTAGCCGGAGGCCATGCGGGACAAGTGCCCCTCCCCCACATCCTAATCCGCCTGCTTCCGAAGGCGTAATTAGACCCCAAAATATTTTTAGTACACTTTTTCCGAATGTTTTTAATAAATATTTCGACTTTTTTTTTCCAAGCAAATATGCAAACTTCAAGCACAAGGAACATCGAAACAATCTTGACCAAGGCAAGGAGCACGAGCCATTTTTGCGAATAGTTTCCTGTGAAAATCAGTCTCACATTCGCATAAAACAACAAGCTTTTAATTTTCAACTTTCAATAAAACATATTATGCGCCTTGTTCACAAAGGTAGTAAAAGTCAAAATAAAAACACAAGGACCCAGCCCTGCACAACCTCACTGGCAGCAGATTGATTAGGTTGTGCAGGGCTGTGGGCCCTTGTTTTATTTTTTTTCAAACTGTTACTACATTTGTGAACAAGACACATATATACGTTTTATTGAGCGCTGAAAATTAAAAGCTAGTTTTATACCATTACGAGACTGGTTTTGTCAGGAAACCCTTCGCAAAAATTCTCTCTTCTCTCACAAATTAATTCTGCCTCAAACACAAGCCGCTATGACTTTATCACCTTCCTTTCTCTCCAGTTACTGAATGTAGTGCAGCGACTGCGCCTCTCCTGTTTAGAAAGTTTGGACGGAGACGGAAGGGAGACGGGACGGAGCACGCCGTAAAATGCATAATGTAGGAATTCGTAAATATATGTATTTTTTATGAGGCATAAAAATGAGGTGTTCCTCCTCCAGAAAATGTTTCTAGCAACGTAGTGGGGGGGTCCTGAATAAAAGTTTCACTTCTGGCAATCAATTTGCAACTTTGGTTTCAGTTACTATATGGCTAGAAGAGTCTAAAACTCCTGGGACCCAAATTTTCATGCACCCCCTCCCACAAACTAAAACAAAACAAAAAAAAGGCTTAAACGGTTTTTGGGCTGTAATACCTTAACCGTCAACAAATCAAAAGCATAATGTGAAACAAGAATGTTCAGCACACAATTCTGGACAGAAGAAGTGCTAAATACCTTTTACGTAAAATCAACCCTTGAATACCAAAATCGTATTGAAAGTATATCACCCTTATTTTTCAATTGATTGTTATAGGGATTTTCGTGTTCAAAGTGCTTTTGCGAGCCCTCTGATAGCCCGAAGTGGACATGCTTAGGATTTTGAAAAATGGGTATCTATTATTTCCATCTATTCTAACAAACAATATTTACCCTAGATAGGGACCGTCCTACGTCCATTTAAAGGTGAAGAGGTAATGGCATAGCGGCGAAAGCGTTTGGTGATTTTCGAATTCAAAGTGCTCTTGCGACCCTTCTAATAGCCCAAACTGGATACGCTTAGGATTTTTTCAGAAGTGGAGATCTATTCTTTCCATCAATCCTAACCGAAGTTGTTTAGCTTAGATAAAAATACAAATATGAGCATTACAATAGCACTTTAAAATTGAAACTAGCCGCTACATCAATTATAGAATGGGTAGTGTAGCAGTTTAAGTATGGAACTCGTGGTAAAATCAGAGCGAAAAGCACAGTGCCACAACGTAGGTAAACTGCCGTAGCTTAGCTCCTAATTAATGTAAATCGTTTTAATTATCCTTGTTAGAAAATATACATCGAAGCCTAATAACGTCCATTTGTTAGAACGGATGCTGCAGCTGTTTAAAGTCAGAAATAGTAACTTGAGTAAACGGTCTAAAAAATAACTTAAATACCTAATTTCGGCAAGAAAGATTAACTTTACCAAAAATATGAATAGAACCTTTTTTGAAAAAAATTGTATTGTAAACGTAATTTGTAACCGGTCAATTTTCAATCGGATGGACAGTTTAGACGCTAGAAGCAAAAAAAACAACTTTTTTTTTGTCTCCATTTTCGGGCGCCATCTTGAATTCCCCAAGGGTGCCAAGTTGCATAATTCAGAATTGGGTTACACATACCATACATGTACACAATCAGCGCTGAGCAATTGTGCAGACTATTCTTTTGGGTTTTCTTACCAGCTGCCGGCACTAATTTTACTGAATAGACCTTAGGTACGCAGTAAAGAAGTACTAGGCCACCAGTGCAAATAATCATCCAGGTTCCTGCAATTCCAAACCAAGTAAGGTCCGCGTGCATAAAACAAGCAAGGAACACGTAGCGTGGTCGATGGATGTACTTTGCCATAACAACAACATTTTCGTCATCGTTCTGTGGCTCGCAACTAGGTTGAAGATGGCGAGAGTTCGATGAGTAAATTCACCCTTACGACTGAACAAATTGTTGACGTCTCTGATCGGTCCGATTTTATTTTATGGTTTCTTTGTGGAAATATCAAATTTATTTATTTATGTTAAGCTGTTATTGACTTAGGCTTTTATTTTCAAAACAGTCGATGACTTCCATTTTCTGAAGTAGCGGACAAAGCACGAGAGCACGCACACAGAAATCTACCTACACATCATCCTACGTTTTCTGCCTGAAGCATAAACAACAGATGAAAGACGAAGCAGGAATCTCTTCCATTAGAAAAAATGAAAAGTTGCTGAATTTATCCTGGAGAGCAGCTGTAATGCAATTTTTATGATGACATTATACAGTAAATAAAATATTGATACAGTGTCATGATGTCATTTAAGTATTTGGGTGGTGTAGTACTTGGTAACTGCTATCGTATATTCACAATTGGAAAACCATAATAGTGTAATACGTTCGCAGAGTGACACTATCCTTTATGAAGTGGGTGTCAAACTTGACTGGTAAGCATCCAAACAAACAAACATACAGCAATACAAACAAAAAATTACAAGAAAAAAAAAACTAACTGAATTTGTTGGTAAAGCTAAAACGTAAGTCAGCCTGCGGTTTTTGTCACTTGGTCTTTCATACATTGTCATTCACGGACACAACTAGGTATATAAATGGGACAGAAAGCCAATTGGGCTCGATAAGTGTTAAATAAATACGGACGCAAACCTATTTACGATGCCTTTTGGACATGGCAAGTATGGCTGAGTGGTAGGACTTTGGCCTTTGGTTTCAAAGGTCGTGGGTTTGATTCACCACTTAGAGAGTCTGAAATTTAAGTCCAAAAGGCAACGTAAATAGGTTTGCATCCGTTTTTATTTCACATCTAGGGAACAGTTGAGGTGAGGGGTGGGCGCGTCAGTCTTCGCAAACAAGGTTGAAGAGGGTGTAAAACACCAAAAGAATTTTCTTATTGAGTTTTTTACAAATTATAATTTTTTTTTACCAAATTTAGAACTTCATTTCCAACAAATGAATGAACTGCAATGATTACCAACATTACTGGAATAACCGAAATAGAGGTAATGGAAGCCAGCCTGTCTTGTCACATGCAGGTATGGTCTGGCCTTTATGAAAGAGTTGCATAAGGGTATACGGAGAATCCCAGTCATAAGAGTACGCATCGGCGTGATTCTCACGAAGAGAACCCACGAAGGGCACTGAATTGTTACCTTTAGCGACCCAATTGATAAGATATACCAACCGCATACGGATCACGGGTTTTCACCACTGGCGTAGTGTGATAAGTCGATGTAGGAGAACATTAGGAACCTATCGTTGGACCTGCGTCATTTTGACAGTTTGTGTCCGGAGGGGAGGGGGTGTAAACACTGTGTCGCCGGAGAAGGGCGACGTAATAATCCTCACTTACCCTTCCAGAAAGAGTTAGTAGCTAAGACCCTGCACAAATAAGTGTAGTTCGAATACTGATTCGAAGGTGATGGCAGATGGACTTCCCGCAAATTCATACAAAACACAAACCTAAATTTTCCAACCACATACGAGTTCTTAACTGGAAAGAACACAGGCAAGATTTAAATCCTGGCAGGCAGCCATGTCAAATACAGGGCTGTATGTTTGTTTGACATGGCTGTTGTCTGTATTTGACATACTGTAGCTGCCTGCCATGATTTTTGTCTTATTTCGCCTGTGTTTTTCTGATGAAATCACAAACTAAAATTTTCACATTTGAGGTTGTAGAATTTAGGTTTGTGTGTGGTATGAACTTAAGAAAGTCCAGTTGCCCACCTGGGCGTTTTATGCAAATAAATGAAGCATCACATAATTTCACTGCTTAAAAAAATAGCCTTACCTTCATCAACAGGCCAAACAGTAACAGTTAAATACTTTGGACTTACCTATAAAGAAAAAGAAAGAAAAAAATACTGTTATGAAGTGTCCAAACTTTGGTAATAGTGTGAAACGAACAAATACATTTTCCCGTACAAAAGTAAATTTTTTTTTTGTGAAAAAGTCGAACTGCGTTCTTTACCTGTATTACTTAACCATAGAGCTGAATTTATCTTGTATGACAAAATAACCCAGTGCTGATTAAGTGTAGTTGCTTCCAGTTTTTTACAGAGATAATAAATGTTTTGATTCTGTAGATTCATTAGTTTGTTTTTGCTGAGATGGATAAGGCTGCATGGTCATCACATGTGTGTAGTTCTGGGTTTCAGCGTAACCTTATCTTACTTACTCCTGTGCACGCTGAGCGTTGCTCATGCTCTTGTCGATTGTGGCATGTAAAAGACATTCCTATCATGAGGAACTTCTTAACAAAGTTGTCCCTCTTCATCCATAGATAACCTCAGCAGTTGAAAAAGGACGTTAATCCGAATATTCCGCCTTTTTTGGTACATTTCGATATGCAACATGGTATGCCAGCATTTACAATAAATTCCGAATTTTACAATTTGGTGAGAGAATAGTATTTGAAGAAAAGCCAATGCACGACTTTAGATTTGACGTTGTCATCCCGTAAGTTGGCTGTTAATCAATTGTTGGACGAGAGAGCGAAACGAGGACTTAATACTCGTCTGAATTTGAATTTTGTGTGTCTGTATGTCTGTTTGGGATACGACAACGTTCTCAATTTATTCTGATGGGGGGGGGGGGCTTTGGAGCAGCAATTTCACGAGTTCGAAGATGAAATTCCTACCTCAAATATTATGGGGGGGGGGAAGCTTAGGCAGAGCACTAGGCAGAAATCATATGGATGGAGCAGCAACGCACTTCCCTGTGGAGCATAGGGCTGAACTCATGTAGGGTTATGTGATGCAAATATATAAAATAAGCTTATGTACTATGGAATCTCTCGCACGGCCGAGTAATTGCAATCTTCGGGACTCAATATTTGTCTAGTTTAGAACATCTAAAAAAAAAACGCAATGGGATAGGAAGAATGGCTATTAAGCAATTGTCATCAAATTACAACAAATGGGGTAGGCTATTACACGCCGTTACACTGTATGGATTCATACTTCCGTAACTTGAGTTATTACATGGGTGATTTATTGGTGAATGGCGTGATTGCCAAAGCGTGTTGCCATGGAATCGATTATGTCACGAGTCCCGTTGGTAAACGTCAGAGACTTAACATGGTCCGTCGCGTTGATTGACACTGGCATTGATGAGGGCGTTTCAATAATGAAAGGGGTATTAAACTGTTAAACACTGGCGAGGTTAGCGTGTTTATTTACTGGTCAAGCGCTGGATTTATAGACTTTTTGACGAAATACGTCCGAGGAGAGTTATTACTTCGTTGCCACAACTGGAAGGATAAAAGGGGAAGTTGATGTGTCAAAAAGAAAAATCTCGATGTTTAGATTGAGGGGGGAAAACGGCAGGCGGTAACACAGTTGAACACCTACAATTCAAATTTAAGTTAAAAATGCTCAAATCGAGAACATTCGACTGTTAAAAATACAATTATCAAAAAAGAAGACATAAAGGTAACGTTTCGGCCACACTCACTGACCTCATCAGACCATGTGTACTAAGCAAAATTATTTAAGTACCATATTCGTTCGTAAACATGTGACACAACCATTAATTTATAAGGTTAAAATACCCAAGTTAAACAAATCAAAAACTGCCACCCAGCCCTCAGTTTCAACACCAACCGGCATGACATTAAAGGTGGGGGGGGGGGCACCAGGGGGTGGTAACTCTTATAGTCGCATTGGTCGCAACGTAACGTCACAGAAGGGTTACTATCCCATTGCTCGACAAGAACTGCAGAAGAACAGACAAGATGGCGCTGGAAATCGTAGCTTGAGCAAGTTCAAAGATGCCGGCAAATAAACATTGCGCTGTCCCAAACTTCTTTACCATTTCGTGGTATTTTTACTAACCGCATATGGCAAATCTTAGCTAACACAATACATACACCTTCACGAAATTCGTTCGCCCACGCTCTCCGTATTGTTGTTTGCCGGCCATTTTTTAAGCTGGGACAACCAGGGATTACAAACTCTAACAGTCAGCATGGTCGCAACGTGACGTCACAGAAGAGTTACTAGCGCAAATAGCGCTCGCCGCTTGACAAGGACCGCAGAAGCACAGACCAAATGCCGCTGGTGCTTAATCCGGCCCAGACTTGGAGTTCAAAGATACCGGCAAATAAACATTGCACTGTCGCAAACTTCCAACACAACTCGTGGCAACCGCACATGGCAAATCTATATAACTATAAGATCATAATATTTGTTTGTTTGTGTGTCGCCAGATCACCGAGATTCCCATTGCTAATTCATATTTCCTTTCTTTGTGCGTCCACACGGAATGACTGCCAAATGGAATTGTCTGTTCTGTATAAGTAATGATTCAAACTGTGTTTTCAACAAAGAGGCACAGTACGGGTGACGTCATATGTTTTTCCATTCACAATATTTTCAGGCAAATGGGATTTAGCCTATGTCTCTTAACCCTGAATCAAACAAAATCCAATGAAAGTTTGGCCTAATGCTAACAGGAAATCACAGTATTTTCATGCAAACGGGAAATCACTAGAATGCTCTATAAAACCGGCCATATACGGGGGGGGGGGGGCTGCCCTAGTGTTAGCTAACACAATTTACCTTCACGAAATTAGCTTTCCCTTGCTCCGTTCGCCGGTAATTTTTATGCTGCATGATCGCAACGTACGGTGGCGCATTGGGACACACAACAACTTTTTTCTACACTCACAAAACTTTTATGAAACGGAAACAAGATGGCCACCGGCGCGGGTGCAGTATACCATATATCGTCCTAGGTTGTAGTATGTATTATCCGGTGTTGGGACGCCGAAGTGCCGCGGTTTCCTGAAAGGTTTGTGTGTGTGTCGAAAAAAAGTTGTTGTATGTCCCAACCAGCCACCGTTGTATAACAACACGCGTTTCTTCCCGTTTGCCCTGCAGACTCGTGCCCTCGTGCTATAAGGCTTGCCGAGACGTGTTGCTTTTCATAGGAATAAGTTCCTCCGCGGTAACGAAGCGAGCATATTTAGCTGTAGGCTTAAACAGTGAGTGAACTTTCGGTACGGCAAGCTGCAAATGTTAACGATATCATGGTAGCTTCAGAAGGTTTTTTTAGCTTTACTGTTGGTGGCAACCTGCCTTTAAGAAGACAGTTGTAAACGTTGGGGTGCAACAGACCAATATTTATTAACAGAATGAAGTGGTTGAGAAATATGTAGACTTCTCACTAACAGCCTGTATGAAGGATAAAACTCAGAACGTGTGACGGCTTACGTGTACGGCACGACGCAACTCATGGAGCTAAACGTCGATCCGTAGTGCACCTTGGCGATAACATGGCTGTTGTGCGCCGCTAACTACCGTGCGCACACGGGAGTTGGACACACGCCAACAGCTGGTGACGAGTCTTAGTGTTCAACCATTAGGACCGGATCGCACCTGCTAGCCAATCACGTGACGTGACGCCTTAGGCAAACTCCCATTGTTCTACAGAGTATAAATACTGGCTATAAAACGACCGGGAGGCCAGTTGGTATTGGGGATCTGACTATATACTAGAGGTCATATCTTTAAACTATAACAGTAGCAGCAGTCAAAAAAAGATTGGAGAAAGTACTTTTTCTCAAACCGTGAGGAGCATCCGTGAAACTGCCTGTCATCGGGGGTGGTGAACTCCGCCAGTGTACAGCAATTTAGACGTGGTCTCAGAAAGACTGACCTTTCAAAATTTTTATAGTGTTTCTGATTTTAACTTACTGCAACAGTGTGATGGCAACATCTTCTAGTAGCTACCTGTGGTTTACTCATATTCTTCTATATTAATATATTAGTTATAATTCTTTTTAATTGTTTTTAATTGTGACAATTGTTTGCCTGTAATACCCTTTTTCAGGACAGGTGTTAGTGGATATTGAGCATCCCTTCCTGACTTCCTTTTGCTAATATTTGGTAACAAATTTAGTATTATTATTACACTAAGCTAAGCTGGAACCTGTGGCCTGGTTCCGCCCTGGTAGTGCAGTGGTTAGAGCGCCCGGCAGAGTTAGCAGGAATTCTGGCCTCGATTTACAGTCAGAGCACCTGGTTTTTTTCATTTTTTTTCCTTTCTCAGGCTGGTATACTATCGCAAAGCCGGTCTTCTCTTTATGCCGACTGTCCGCTTCGGTACAGATTTCCACAAAACTCGCCATTTTGGGGCGCTTACGAAGCTTAATTACGTTGAAACCCATTGCTACCGACAAAGAGTGACGACTTCCGTGGACCGCGAGAGCTAACTGCATTCACAGTTGTTTAAAAATTTGCCGCTGTCGGGTGAGATGATTAATCGGTTCGTTGAAAACGGTTTCCATTGAAAACTGTTAGTTTGTATATCAACTGGCAGTTATGACGGGTGTTTGTTTATTTATTTGGTACTCAGAAGCTCAAGGATGATAAATTGTTAGTTGTGACGCCAGCTGCCTCAAAAATGGAAACCTGACATGGTGAAATGGCGTTATTTATTACGGAATGCGTCTTGGAACCCTGTTCAGTTGCTTCCGTAGAAGATGGTTAAACGATGTTTTGGCATTTCTTTGTATAAACGATGGGCGCATACGCCCACAAGTGTCGGAAGGCGCATACGCCCACAATGTATAAGACAAAGCAACCTTTGTCCAGTAATAATAATTCGTCTATCCTGAAGTGTCATAGAAAAGAATATGCAGACACAAATTTTTATTTCGTTTTCAGTTGAAAACAACGGCAGCTATACCCCAAATCAGTTAATTTGGTCAAAACTGGGCACTGCTCTGACCTAGGGGGAACTACCATCATTCTCTGTGAAAACAACACTTGTGCTAGGGCAGTGACATAACGTAGTATTATTGTGTATAACTCTATGGTGGAATCAGTAACTGGGTTAGCTGCAAGGGGCACTGGAGGGCGAAAAGAAGGTCGTCATACTGAGACCAATGCTATTAGACTGGATTTCTTAAGCCTACAACGCGCGATTTTTGTTGTTGGAGAAAACAACGTTCTTTTAAGCCTAAGAATCCGCTCTCAAAGCACTGTCTTGACTAGAAGTGCCGTTGTTTTCCTTTACATTTTAATCTAGTGCACCTTGTAGCTATGCCCTCCAGATGGTATCTCGTAGCCAATATGACGTCACTTGACGCTCCTCTATTGTTTATTCCACGTAATGTTTGAAGGAAACTGACTGTCTGACGCCACGTTTTCTTGCACTATACGACTGCAAAACAAGTGGATATCGCACTTTAGACTCTAGACAGCTACTGTGAGTCTGCCAGAGGGATATTGACGTGTTTTTTTTTTTGCACTCGTGGAAGGAAAAGTAGCGTCATATATAGTCAGTTTACTGCAAACATAATGTGGAACAAACTACAGAAAGAAATTAGAATCTGTAATTTTATCTCGTCAAGAAAATAATGCACTCTTTCCTCCAGACCCTAACATGAAAGAATGGTTAAATTTCCTTATTTTAAATTTAAAAAAATTCCAACCCCACCTATTGTGTGCGCGGTGTATCTTGAGTCCTGCAAGTATTGTGTGAGCGGCTACGTCGTCCTGGATGGGGTGGCTTTAATCGACGGCCGCCATTGTTTTTGTAACCGTCTTGGATATCAACAAGGCACTCTGCTACTGAAAACGTACAATCGATTATCTGTGTTCGTTCTGCGAAGAACTCAAGATAGGCCGCGGACACTATAAATGAGTTGTGACAAAATGGTTGACAAGTAACGCAGGACGTTTGAGTTGGAGAGTGCAGATTTCTGGAGTTTAAAGTGTGTGAATTATAAAGGTTGAAATAGCGTGCTGTTTTTTGTTGTTTTTGTTCCTTTGTTTTTGTTTCGTGTTAGTGTGTCTTGAGGCAGGTGGGTATCGGACTGAAAGTGTTACTGTAAACAAATACGCTGCAGTGTTTTCCCAAGACATGTGGGGATCCTAACAGTTACTAAAAAGCTTCGCTAGCGGCAGCAGCACGCTTGAGTGCTACCACACCAAACGAAAACTGTTGTAACATAATAACCGGTGGCAAACAGCTCTGCCACAACAGTATAGGTACCGCACTGTATTACCACGTAACCGTTCAACTTCAAATCGCAAACCGTTTGTTTGATTTAGTCTGGTAACTTGAATCACTGTCTTATACATCCGTGAAGTCAGATAAGTGCTGTACTTTGTAACGACCTTCCGTTCGTCTATAATTCAAGTTTTTGGATGGTTCGGTTCCTGTTGCGTAAGCCTTGGCTGGAAGAACTAGCAAAGAGTGTCTGGCTCGTTTCCAAGTGAAGGTTACATGAAAAACCTTTTATTTCCATTTTATTTCCGCTCTGTAAATTCTCTCGGCCTAGCAGCAAGTAAAAAAAAAATACATATAACGGGGAAGGAACGTGGGGGAGGGGGAGGAGGGGGGGGGGAAGTGGCGAAAGACGGGTACAGCGAAAACGAAGAACGAAATGAAAGCAATAAAACATGGTGCCAGGCTATTATCATTGTTGTCAGAGTCTCAATAAAATTTTGAGGCAAATTTATTGTGAGTCGGGCCTCAATTTTTTTTTTTTTTTGCAAAACAGAGGGAGGGGAAAAAATGCAATTTTTCTTTCCCCACCCTTACAATCCGCATGCTTTATTTAGGCATGCCCCAATAGAGGAAATGTGCACACTTTTTGTAACTTTAAAAAAAAAAGATGAAGCGATGAAGTGGTAAATGTAGCAGGCAGACAGCATCAACGAACGGAATATTGTGAAAATGCAAGATGCAGTAGAACCTAAAAAATAATAAAAAAGACAACTGTTACGATAAACTCGAACTTAGAACCCTCTGTTTACTAACCACGATCTACTACGCGGTAGTAAGTGGCAAATCATGGGTTCGAGTTCCAGTCTAGCCAGATTCCCGTTTGTTAAATTTTCGATGCCCCCTTCCAAGCAAGTTCACGTAATTGATACCAAACGCAAGCTTTAATTTTCGACCACTGAAATACCGTATGTACATTTGGGGGGAGGGGGTGGGGGGTTGAGGCTTAATGGCGCGTCGGCAGCCAGGTCACTAGCGCCAACCTCAGTCACAGTACAGTGGTCCGGGTTGCTACTGCGCCACACATTACAGAGATATTACACAAACCCCCAATCTAGATCTTATCATAGATCTGTACCTCCTGCAAAAAATGAAAAACCCCGGACAGGAGGACCGACTTATCGCCTAATTGACGTGCAATGTCCCGCGGAAGATGGAAACGGCGCGAACACACGCAAGTTGGTGACAACGAGCTAGTGTCGGACCGTAAGTGGCCGTCAACACCTATATGACATTCAGGAGGAACAAACCCCCGCCCTCAAAAGGAAACAGTGAGTAAGCCGGGTGTGACCAAGCAATTTATTGTCTTGTCTCGTCTGCCCGTCCCACAAGGTACATCTGGGTCTTATTAACATTAAAATTACATAAAATAAAATTGTTAAAATACAGCGCCTGTGGTTTTGAAACGACGCAATATTGTAAAAACCATCGTTTTATTAGTTATGTGTGTTTGGCCCTTGTAAATTTAATATTTTAGTCTCTGCAAACAATTTCTACAAATGTTTAACTTCATTGCAAGGACGGAGTGTAATGTGCATTAAACGATCAAGACAACGAAGCCAATAGCATATGAGAATAAAAACAAGTCTAATATTTCGGTACCGACGAAAATACAGGCAGCGATACCTTCATCAGAGACGTTAAAAAATAAATATAAAATCGCCTTACATTATGCCAAAAGTGGATCAACCATGATGGTATGGTGTGTGCTGCAGCAAGGGTTGCTGCGGGACACACCATACCATAATGGTTGATCCACTTATGGCGTAATGTAAGGTGTTTTTATATTTATTTTTTAACGTATCTGATGAAGGTATTGCTGCCTGTATTTTCGTCGGTACCGAAATATTGGACTTGTTTTTATTCGCTTCGTTGTCTTGATTCATTGCAAGGCTTCTGGGTTTCCTTCAAAAGATGAAGTTTACTAGGTAAATTAGCCATTGCTCTGTTGCAGAGAGCCTGGGTGAGGAGTGTGTCTGGGTTGCTGGCAGGCAAGCGGCTGGTTATGAGAACCATTCATTTTTCATGATGTTACCGCAAAACTCACATGTCGACTTTTACTCTCTTTTTAATATTCTTATACGTCTAATATATTTGTGAAACTTTAGATTTTCAGTGTGTCAAATTTCAAAGCCATCATCTTTGTTGTGCAACGTTGTGATTTCTTGTTTGGTGAAGCAAGTTATAATTGGATTTGTTCGCCTTTCTGTGGATTTTAGAGAATAATGGAATGAACCATTTTCAAACCAAAGTCTTTGAATTTTGTATGCGTAAAAAACCGCAAGCGTTGCGTACCACCGTCGATTGCCTGTTGACTTCACGAGGGAAGACCAAGCGTCTTGTTAATGTAAGTAAACTTGAATTTCATTGCTCTGTATATAGGTTTTAATATTTTCAACGGTATTCAGTACGCTAGTACTGGATTAACCAAATGAAGTGTCGATTCAAACCAAAATGAAATGACCTCGTAACACTGAAAAAACGTCTTTAATTGATGGAAAATGTTTTATTTTTTGTGTGTAATGTATGGATCAGAACGTCTTATTGTAGCGGCTTAACTATTCCCTTCTTCGCGTGGAAGTAAGTTCCTCAAAGTCAAGCCTACATACTGTATGTGACATCATGTACGTGATTTAACTACGATGTACTTTCTTTTTAAAGAGTCATTGCCATATCACATCACTCTAGAGTACGTCTGAGTTGAGACATTGACTCTTCAGTGTGGTGAAGCCTAACCACGTGGGCATTCACCTCCCCCTCGCTATCGTAGGTAGGCTTCATCTTAGTTCAGGAGACATCGTCTGAACCCAGGATAGGTATGACAGAATACGTTAGTAGCTGCAGGCTTTTAAAGAATTTGTTTTCCCAACTTTCTTCATGTATTTATTTGAAGAGGCGTACAGATGACCCTGACAAGTTTGGTTAGGCAAAGCCTTTCTTGCGAACTGGAAAACCCAGCCAATGTAAAGGAGTTGACGCCGAATCGATCCAATCTGTATTGCTTTTTTTGTCTGCTGTGAGGCGGTGGATATATCTATAACCAGATAGTGGTCAAAAGAGCAGTCTAAGGGACTCGCTCCCCCCTCCACCTTCTTCCTTGGTTGTATTGCCCAGTTTGGACTTGGTGATGTGTCACGTTTAGTTTAATCTTTTTTTATTCCATGTTCGCCGGTGGAAGTGATCTATCAGGTCAAGGTTCTTTGTTTATCCAGTGTTTGGGGCTGCAGGAACCCCCTACATAAACATACTAGGAGATCGGAATTATATAGTTCAAGCCCTTCTTGTGATTCTATTTGGGTTTTCTTGTCGTACAACGACTAAAAATACTCGACTTAGACTGAAAGGACCGCACCATGCTCGGCTTACATTGAATGGACCACATCTTTCTACCCAGTAATCTTTATTATAATATTGGAGGCCGGCTAAAAGGAAAGCCTAAAGGAAAACCACTTCTCCCCTCCTCGCGCCCGCATTGAAAATGCACTCTCCCACTCTACGTGCAGCTAAAAAGGAGCCAGCCATGAGTGGTTGATCAATCTGACAAGTCGTCGGGAAAATGTCCCGGGAAGCACTCTCCCACTCTACCTGCAGCCAAAAAGGAGCCAAGCATGAGTGGTCGATCAATCTGACAAGTCGTCGGGAAAATGTCCCGGGAAATGTGTCTCGGGAAATGTGACGCGCTAGTTATATAAATAAACTAGTTATATAAATAAAAGCTTTACTCGTAGCTGAATAAATTTTATCAAAATTTGGACCAAAAAGGTGTGATAGCTATCGCAAAACAAAACTTGTTAAGGACTGCATCGAAGGTTTTCGGCCATTTGAATTCGTGATATCAAACGCAAAGCTCTTTCGCCAAGTTAATCCCACCGACTAAATTTTAAACGTTAAATGAAATAAATTGATAATTGCGCAGTAAGCAATTTTCATAATTCACTTAACATTCGAACTGTATATTACTCGGTTGGGATTAACTTGGCGAAAGAGCTTTTCGTTTGATATCACGACTTCAAACGGTCGAAAAGTTTGGCGGGAATCGTTAACAGGTTTTGTCATAGGATCGATAAAAGATTTACTGGTAGCTGAATGGTCACCGGCAAACAAACCACAAATCCATACACTAATTCTCACTTAGTGGAAGACATACTGCTCCATCTAACACAGTGTTAGTCCCACGGCCCTTATCTGCTTGGAAAAAAAATACGCCACATATTGATTTTATCCCTCTGTTTTAAAGAAGCGAAATTAGCAGTAAATATTAGTAATGACGAAGATGGAACCAACAGCTGGCATGGACTGGTCCACCGGGAAATCGGCAATTTCCGATTGGCTCCTTCAGCCAGGGCACCCCTCAATTCCAATAAATAAATAAATAAAGATTCTTTTTGGTAATTTGCGTATGGAATGAATACCAGTTTTATCCACAACACGTGGGAAAAAAAATCATGGGGATTGGGGGGAGGGGGAAGGGGGTAGTAGGGCCTCAAGTTAAAAGGGCCACCTCAGAGTGGTTGCGTGGTAGAAATTGTCCGTGCCTGACGGAACATGTGAACATTTAAGGATGACAAGTTGCAATAAAGATTCACTGAAGGTTGTCTTCCACACTCTCTTCTCGGTCGCCTAAGGGAAGGAAAATGTTGCTCGAATAAAAAAACGAACTCGTCGCCAAGGTGACGGTTCGTGCTTTGTGGTGCTTAGAAACGAAGTGGTTGCCTCAAGCCCTGAACACAAAGTCTATTCGGCCCTGCCCTTCCACTTCTTGTAACACGATATTTGGGAGACACGAGGGGGTTACGTATAGGGTAGCGCATCAAATGCAGCAGTTACACTGCTTCATGACTTGGAGCTCGGGTGTATTGGTTTGGAATGAGCCAGGTTAACCTTTAGATAACCGGGCATATAGGCCAAAGGTCTAGTCGGTCAAAAAATGTGAATCTATAACAACGGAAATGAAATAATTGATTTTTCTTTTCAAAAAAACCCTTGCTTAATACGGAAATTTGCGTCTTTTTCTCGCTTCACTATACGTAAGCCGAATTTTACGGCTTCCTTTTCCTTCCTTTAACGGAGCCTTTCAAAGGCTTAAACAAAATTGGGTGTGTATTTCTATACCCTGCATAGACTGAGAAGATTTAGTGGGGCAGAGTTAGAGGCATTTAAGTATGCAAGTGGGAGAAGCTTGCAGCTGTATTAACAAACAGAATAACGCACCGTAGTTTTAAGCCCCTTTACGGAGATAATGATGTAGGTCTACAATGAGAAATTCATCAAATAAAAAAAGTTAACAAATACGACGTTTATTAACAATACAGTTTCGTTATCAAGATAAGCGGCTAAAAGATAACCGTAAGATATTTTGGTATCATTTGTTTGCTACATAACGAAACTTGGTATGTTTTTTAAGTTTTTGTTGTTGCTTTTATTGATACAAGTCCTTTATATTCTAAGTTACTGCTTACATTGTTATTGCTTACACTATTATTGTTTATATTGCAAGATATTTTCGTTTACTGATGTAAATGTTTTTATATTGTAAGTGTAGACCCATTTTATTGCAGTGTACTGGAATAAGTACGCAACAGCAGCTCTAAAACACTCTCCTAGCCTGTTCCTCTAAAACTATTACGTTTGAGAAACTATAGCCTTAACTCATACGATTAAATCTACGTATAGTATTGACGTTTTTAGCTATTACCGCACATCGGAAACCAGTTCCAATACTGGTCAGTTGATAAAGAACATAAGGCTTTAAATCACAGTGGATCCATACAGTCAAACAGGTAATTTTAGACTTAAAGGCTGGGAAGTAATTAAAGTTTAAGCCATGATTTCACTTTCGTAACCATGACAGGCCAATTGCCATGGAGATGACCAGTGATCAGCAACGTCCACTCGGGCGTCGCTGTCTTGGAGACGGAAATTAATTACCTGTAGTATAATACCACAGTGGCTTAGTTTAACATCGATCAATTTTCGGTAATCACTAGTTTCAATCCGAACTGAAAAAGACACCGGGCACTTGCGAGAGTTGTTTTTATCAGCTGGGGAAAGCTACGAGTGATTGAGAAAAATTATCTAAGGTATACTTTAATTAGGCTCAGATGCTATTGACACGGCAATAGTACGTTGCAACGATGGAGTAACTGAAGCGACAATTATCTCAAGACGTAGGGACTTACGAGAACGGTATAGATAATCAGCGGTAATGCATAGAGGTATTAAAGTTACCTATGTAATAAATACGGATGCAAACCTACGTATTTACGTTACCTTTTGGACTTAAACGTCAGACTGCCGAAGCTGGGAATTGAACCTGCGACCTTTGACACCAAATGCCGAGGTCCTAACGCTGAGCCATACTGACACGGCTATATTCAGCTTCTCATTATATTGACTTTAGGCCGTGTCATATGGCTCAGAGGTATAGGACGTCGGCATTTTGTTTCAAAGGTCGCAGGTTGAATTCCCAGCTCAAGCACTCTGACATTTAGGTCCAAAAGCCAATGTAAATAGGTTTTCATCTGTATTTATTTAACCCTTCTCGAGCCCATTGGGCTTTCCACCCTGTTTAAAGTTTGAAAGTTTAAAGTTATCTATGGGCATTTTCTTAAACTCGTCGAACAACTCGGCGCTGAAGCCCCATCCCATAAAAGTAGTTCATAGACGCCCAATGAATTTTCCGATGCCTCAGCGTAATGTCACCACTGAAGCGTCGATCGTACTCATCGAATGCAGGAGACGGACTTTTGGCTGAAGCCACCGACTAAAGATGGCGGATTCCGAGTAACGTTTCGCTAGGATTTTTAACGTAAACGTAATTGACAACTGGTGGAGATTGTCGTCACGCAGTATCTCCACTAAGCTAAAAGAAGGTAACAGGTCATTCGATCATAAGTAATAAACGTACTTATCGGCCGGTATTTAATGTAAACCTACTTAGCAACGCCCTTGACAACGGATGGTGAGCAAAGATGGTGAGCAAAAACTCTTCTTTTTTGGCACTGGCTTTCCCATTAGGGCGCGTTTACGCAAAAAGGCCTTCTCGCTCTCCGAAAGCTATATGCTAGTCAACCGTTATTTATTTGTGATTAGTTTCCCGTTGCTACTAAATGAATGCGGTAATAGATAACAAATTGTATGTATTATAAATAACAACACGGATAAAGAACAAAGTGCTACAGAAATTTTAAACATTGCTACAAGATTGTTGTCATTTCACGCTATTTCCTAAATTTGCTATTCTCCCTCAAAGTACAGCTTCTAGCTTCTAGCAATGATCAAACGTCGGTAGAATAAATAGCTTCTCGCAGCGAGAATTCAAAATCCAACATAGCGTCCATTTCGTGGCTATCGAATCGAAGACAAACCATCGAATGCCGGCATATACAAAAAACATTCCGTCGTCTTTTACTGCAGTAAAAATTGTTTTCTTGTCATAAATCGACGCTCAAATGTTGCAAGCATCGTACGTCGTGTCACGAGGCACGAGGAGAAGTTTTGCGTCTGCGTCGTTGCCATGGTTACTAATACGTATAGACAACTCGAAAACCGCATACTCCGGTAAAGGCGAGAAGCATCCATCAGATTTAGTATTGATCAAGTAAAAGCGAGTGAGCGAGAAAACTGTCGTTGCGTAAACGGGGCCTTACTCATCAATCATTCCAGTGAGTCCGTTTTTGAGAGGCTTGAGCGTGACATGCACTTATGGTGAAAGCGATCGGTTTTTGTTGTAATTAAATCAGTCGATGATTTGTTCAGTGAGTATATGAAAAATGACCTATGATTTTTTTTCAAATCGAGTGCTATTTAGACAGACATTACTTCCCAAGTTAGAAACACAAGGGAAGTTTTCTGCTAATAAATACCATGAGAGTTGAAAAAATTAGATAAATTTCGATACATAGCGTGGTATTTAATGCGGGAAGCTTTCTTGTCGAGTAGGAGATAGAATTGCAGCAAGAATTTTTTTTTATGCAAAACGAGCACCATGCTCGTCTTATACGGAGTAGCTCCCTCGGTTTTTCTATAGCCAATCGGAAATGGTTATTATTGGAGTATCAGCCAATCACAGTCCGCTTATTCTGATCTGCTCTGTATATCGTCTACCAAGCGGGCGATTAATAAGTGATAAGCGCTCTTGTGCAAAGCGATAAGAAGGAATCAGAACTACTTGGCATCACTCCAAACCATAATCGCATATTTCAACATGCTAAAAAGGCTTAAATAATCGCTTATTAAAGAATGAGAAGCTGAATAAAGTAAGTGAGATACGTTAGCTTGCATTTGATTTATTTTCGATGGGACGTCGATTGCTAAAACGACTTCTGGTTCTGACTTGTGCTAGCCATTTCGAGATCAAGAACAAGAATGATCGTGTCAAGATCAAGAAAATATCAAGAATGAAGGTCGAGACTCAAATGTTTTCTGTATAATTCTACAACGTAAGGTTAGACGGTTAGTTTACTATCAGTTGCAGGCAGAAAGCAGACTTTCAGCAGTTCGTTGCCCATTCATACAGAGCCTATGGAAACAATGCACATGACCTTGAACGGTACTATCGTTGTCTGTTAGCAACAAAGAAAGTTTTAAAGTAGGTGGTACTCAACTTGTAAGCTATACGCGTAATTCCCATTAAAAAAAAATACATTTCAACCCTTCGAAGTTTGTCGCTTCTTTTCTAAATTTGCCCAGGCAAAGGACATCAGACGCAGTTAACATATGCCTCGAAATAATTAATTTGGGCGTGGTTACTATTGGTTAGGGCATTGGTGTGTGGGGAGCGGGCTGGGGAGTAGGGGAGGGAGGTGGCTCAGTTTTACTAATACACGCAGATAAACTTGACAGAGAAGTAGGTATGTTTTAAAGGTATACTGTAATGAATCGATTATTAACTGCAAATTTGCAATATTGAATAAACTTTATTGGAAAACAGAGTCGAGCCAAGACAAGAAAAGTTCAAGAATGTGGTCACCAAGATCGAGACAAGATCAGGTTTGCAGTATATGGGAGTCGAGACAAGATCAAGAATATAGTTATTTTACATCTTGTCTCATCTTAAAATCGAAATTGTAGATCAAAATCGAAACCGTAGATCGAAATAACGTCAGATAAGAGAATCGTTTTGCAGAAAGAAAACAAAAATTCACACACAGAATCTCACTCGTGCTTTTATGTAACTTATAATTTCATATAGAAGTACTCGAGGTAACATAGCTGATAAGTCGCTCTCTAGAATTAGGGAAATTCGCCTGATCAGGGAAATTCCCACTGATACGACGAGTAGCTTGACATAAAGCCATGTTCACACTTCGGTCTTCTAATTCGGTTTGTCCGCGCCTATTTGGAAGGGCGAAGCAGTATAGCCATGTTCACATTGCACCCTCCAAAACCCTTTATTCGGATGTTCTATTCACCCTGATGTACTGCATTCCCCCGTTTCCACTCCTTTCCCCGACGTTTGCACATATTTTTCTGCTTTCTTCAGCACTGGTTTATTCGATTTAGGGGAGATTGAAGACGTGTCAGCATTCGTTCTGCAAACTCCACCCACTTGGGCTTCACACCCGCCTACTTTGTTTCTCGAGTAATTGGAAACGTGCTACGTGCGGAGTTCCGTGCGTGAATTCTCTGGCAAAAGTTTTGAGACCTCTTCACCGCGGCCTAAACTCTGCTTCAGTGCTCGAAGCAAGAGCGAAGCAATACCTTAACCTAATCCTACTCATCGCCCTGCAAATTCCCTGTGTGACCGCAGAGCAAATCTTGCTTAGAGGTTTGTGGCTTACAGGCGGAAAAGGGGATGAAATAAAAGGATTTGGCAGAGGGGGGAGTCATATAATGGCGTTGCCACACCAGACTATTTTGTCCATCATGTTTTTCGTCCGAATCGTCGAATTCAGCATGAGGCATGATGGTGAGCTGGCGCTGCTGCTCTGATTCCACTTGTAAATAAACATCCATTTTGTCCATCAGACGCAACATGCAGTCAATTTGCAAAGCAACATGGTCTCTCCTGACGCTTGAGGCAGAAACATGACCCTGGCTCACACGACCGATGGTAGCTTATACGAAATTTGAGCAGGATAATTCTGAAAGTGAGTGTACCACACAATCATAACCAACAGCAACACTGGTACTTACACAACTTGAGTTGTGGCACTGGTGACTTAAAGCAACATCCGTCCTGCCTTATAACAGCCACACGCAGTCATGTTGCCGCGCGCTGCCGTCGCAAGATTCTGCGTAGTAATACTACAACGTCCCTTCCGTCCTCTCTGGCCTAGCAGGACGTCACGTGACAGCATTGACGCAAAAACTGTCGTCACAACCGGAAACAATGAAAGATCATGGTTATTGTAGGCGCGCAAAGGATCATATACGTGCGGGACGCAGTAAATAAAGTTACCGATATTCAACAGAAAATCTCGTAGATGTGACATTTTAGCTAGGGATTGACTAACGGTAAGTAAGTAGACCTTTGGGGCCGGACTTGATGTAGAGGATCGAGAAAAATGGCGCGGGGAGGAATGTCCTTTTAACTTCAATGCAAATTAGATCCTATTACATTCCGGATAAATATAGCCAACTAGTGCACAAGCAAAACAATACTCCCCAGACATGATACAAACAGGGCGCACCCTTGACCTGGATGATGCCACAATTCTTTACAGAAAAACAGCTGAGAAAGCAGAATTAATCTCGAAACTCTAGTTATTTTATCACATTCACAATTACATTTTACCTGAAAACAGAAAGAAACATGAAAGAATATGTTCCCATAATAAAACAGTTGGGGTGATCCCAGTCCGAAACTTGAAGCCTTCTTCCCCCTTCCCCCACCCCTGCTCACCTTGAGTATATAATGCACGATAAAACCACCTGGCTTCACTTCTAACCTTCACTCGCAGGGAAGACGTCGTCTTGCTGGGCTTCCT
>JAHWFP010139130.1:3417-17841 GCA_023313725.1 Lithobius niger
ATGATTATTGGACTTAGAAAAATTCGACGTGTAGCGTTTTTTTTTTTAAATACCCTGTAGTTAGAGGTGCAACCAAGCGATGGCACCAATATTTGCGTAGTGGCATTTAACACCGGTCCATAAGCCGCTTCAACTCCAGCATCCACCAAGAGCCTGTAGGCAGACCTTGCCATGCACACGTTCCAAAGTCTATACTGGCACACCAAACCCCAGTACTTGCATTGAGCGGAGCAAGATAGTGCCACGTAGGAGTCCACACAGATATTCTGATAGCCGGCCAGACCCAGCGGATGGTCTCAAGCTGGAAACAGCAGCCATTCTCAGGTCCACTGATCCCCAAGGGCCCATGAATGCCGGCACCGCCGTTCTAGAACTGGGTCATAGTAGAACAGGGCAAAGCCATCGCCAAGGGAGCCCCGCCGCTGCCTGCAATGGTCAAATCCGAGCCCCTGAAACCTCGACAACTCTATCACCAACAGGGTGGAAGTGTCCGCCATGGGTTGAGAACGATGAGTGCCAATATCCTTGAATTGAAAGAGGACCCCCAGAACATGATGTCTCCTGGGAGTGTCCCCGTAAGCTAGAGATAAGAACCCGGGGAGACAGTCCGATTGGGGTTTGGTGTGTGTACCAGCATCCTTTCCACAGGAATGGACGCAGACGTGCACCACCTTACTTCCCCGAGGCAGACCTGTCAACGAGATGAGCTCCGCTGAGGTCGTCACCCAAAGGACGCATCATCTGCTCCACAATGACAACATGCAGGGGGGTCTTCGAGCTGATCTGCCCGATGACCCGGTGGACCCTCGTTTTGGCTTCAGTCTTGCACAAACTACCGAAGCGAAGGCAACAACGCGTCACTCATCCGCCCTAACACCGCCGACGAATATGGACAGTGGGGACCCTGCCCTAAGAGGGAATTCTTGGCCGGGAACCACCAGACAATGGAAATGCTGACCCGTGAAGTTTAAATGATAGAATTTTGACTGTGATTGTTCTGTGGCAGTCCCATGAGCACGGAGAGCACAACTCGACTCCGGAACCATACTCGTTTACCGATTCAGATTCCACGAAAGGGGTTGCGGACGGGAAAAGTATCTCGCTGGAGAATACTCAAGTCCCTGACATCCCAGTATTAAATTCCTTATGAGAGAGGATTTCTGTGAACGACTTAGGTAGGAAGTGGAAAAGCCGACCCTACAAGTACAGGAGGGTAAGGAAAGACATGCAGCAGACGCTCCGTTTTCATATGTTCAAAACCACAGTGACGGAGCAAACAGAATCACGTTTCTGAGTGTGCCTGAAGAACATAGATGAGGACTGTCTATTGAAAATTAGCAGAATACAGAAGAGTACTTTTAAAACAACTACAGTTAAACCCCATTATACCAATACCACTCACAACAACAAACCTGTTATAACAATGCTGAAAATTTCAGGATCGACCGATACAGAAAAATACTGATCCGATCCAATACCGATTTTCCCCTCACACGCCGATCCGATACAGATCCGATACACCGATACAGATATACCGATACCGATTTAAAAAAAAAAAGTCAAACGCATACTTCATCATTATGAAACTGGTGTGCAAGAAAATTAAATTTCTAATTTTTTTTCCCTTCGACTGTAAAAAAAAAACTTACACTGCACACTGCAGATAGGCCTAGTCCCAAGAAGCCCTGCCCTGATTCAGGCAATGCACACACGTTGAATTCACTAAGCTGCTGTGCAAATGACGTCATAGGATACAAGTGATGCTATGCAGGAAAGGTTTCTCACAAGCTAGGTGGAGTAGCCAGCGTGCACGGAAGTTGGTCGTATCGGCTAAAATATCGGTAAATAAACACCGATACAGATCCGATACCGATACACAAAAATTACCGATAATATCTGTAAATAACGATACCGATTTTAATATCGGTCTATCCCTAACTTGTAGTACTCAGAATGATAACATCCATTGGATATTCTTCCGTCACAAAGCGTGTTATTACTTCCGAAATCATTATTTTATCATTATTTCAAGTCATTTTTCGCGGGCAGAAATTTGGGATTCCCCTCTCTCGAACGCGACCAAGATAGCGGCTGTGCACTGTGCTGTTCTGGAGATATGATCGTTTGAACCATGCGCTATTTTTAGCAAACAAACACAATTTCACATAAATTTTGGCGACACTGACAACAATAACATCAATTAAGTCAATAAAAAGATGTTATTGAATTAAATTAACCAAAAATATACGTTCGAAAATACCTAATTCAATTGGAAAGACACCTCCAATGTACGCTATTGGATTTATTTATTTTTTAATGGCGCTTCGAACCGAGCGACGATATATTGTTCGTCTGGCCCTTTTTACTTGTGTATTAACAGACAAAATTTTGATTTGCGTGGATTTGATTTGATTTTGACAATGTATTAAGACCGAAATTGATTCTGAAGTTTTCGATTTTCACATAGTCCTACTATTAAGGCTGTACCGAACAAGAATTTTTTAACTAAACCAAACCAAACCGAACAAAACGAGCCGAACAAAAATGACCAAGTCAATCAACCTATAAAATAGAATGTAAAACAACTTGGTTCTTAAAGATTCACATCTACCAAAGTACAAGTTTCTGTACAAATGCTGTTATGTTCATATGGACTTGTACGTAAACAGATTGGAAACTAAGTCTGAACATAAAGAAATTTTCTGTGTCTTTACATTTTCCCTCATAATTTCTGAATGGTTAGAGCTAGGAACTTGTGGTGGTTTGGACCATCAGAAAGCTGGCGAAAAAGCCTTCAAAAGGGTGTGTTCAAAAATCAAAATGTCAACTAGAAGTGGAAATATATTCTGTTCTGCATTTTTCTTTTGAAACATTGAACACCGAACGGAACACCCTCTGTTCAACCACGCTCAGTTTGTACAGCCTTACCTACTATTATCCCAAACATATTTTACCGCTACACTTTTCCCCACAAATGAAAAATAAAAAAAGAACTCAAAATATCTGAAAAGGGAACTTACTTGGCCTCTGCCTTGTCACTGAAATTGCCACTCACAGACATTTTATCCATGGCATCTGCTGACGTTTTAAGGTAGCGGCAAAACATATCCAGCTGGGGAATTGTACTGTCTCCATCATGTTTGGACAACCAGCAACGAGGAATTGTCGCCGTTATCTGCAAGGGTACAAAAGGAACAAAGTAAAATATAGTACAAATACAAAAGGTGCAAACTACAGTACCCAGCGGACCAAATGCAGCTATGGTCGAAAAGAATTACATCCTAGGTACTTGTTAAGTGATTCAAATCCTACTACACATGCATGACAGAAACCCATTAGCAGCATTATTAGTCGAGTTTGAAAGTTTAAGGGCCAAACTAGCTACCGCCTGGGACGGGATTTATCTAGCTCAGTGTTCCATAAAATGACCTGGCACTGGCTAATTTGTCTGTCAATTCCGCTTTCGGGGTCTTAATTTCTTTGTTAGCTACACAATATGGGCGAGTTCGGCGTTTGCAACAAAAGTGATTATTCTCTTTTACTACTACTTAGCTTGTACATTTAGCCACTAAAACATACGCAAACACACATCTCTATCTTACATTTATAGTTATACCAACACTTAGAAAGTGGGAAAGATATAGAAATGACAGGGGAAGTATTATTGCTTTAAAGTTTTTAGCTTCCTAAATTGCACATGTATAACTCATTGATTTATGTTTATATGTTGAAGAGATTTACAATCATGAACCGAGGCAAAATACGTTTAACCGAGTCACACACCGCTACCAAAAGACAAGAAACTACCCAATCAAACCAAGCTTTTCGCGCCAACTCTTCCTTATTTAATAAAGAAGGGTCAAAAGGTTTTTTTTTTAAACAACAGATAATTAAAACTAAAAAAATATCTACAACAAAACAGAAGTTTTAATTTTGCAGACACACATCTTTTGCCATGTGCCGGTAGATACTACCGTAAATATATTATAATACTAAAAAATACTTTCTACACCTCAGTACATCACACAAAATCAAGAGAGTTGAACAAAAAATGATCCACTAGCTGTTAAGCATCCCCTAATGGCAGAATCAGAAGTAAGCACGACACCAGGTTAAAAGGGAAAGGGTTAACCTTTAGCACTGCATTTAGAAATACATCAGGATGTCAACTGAAAAGTGTCATAGTGACAAAGATGTCACATGTTTAAAATTGGAGGTTGGGATCACCGTTACGTCAACCTGATGAATACTCATTTTCTCTTTCATGTGTTTTAAGCAATTGCCTAATTTCTGCTTTTATTTTAACCACAGGGGTTTAAAAGAACCTAGCTTAAAGTGACACTATCACCGATTGAAAGCAGACGAATTCTGACAACATCTAGCGCTGTGTAGTACCATCTAGCGTTTGCTTGCACCAAGTGAAGGAATGCATAACGGCATTTCTTTTAACGAAACAAACAAGCCACAACATCCTTAATTGTTGAGCGAAAATTTGGTTCATCCTCGTGCACCTGCGAGCAAGCTATAAAGGTTATCAATATCAATGTCGCTAGATGGCACCACGGTATTTTCGTTCGGATTTCAATCGGTGATAGTGCCTCTTTAATGTCACGGAATTTGCAGAATCAAGGATCTTTTGCATAAAAATGCCTTAAACTGAAGTAATTATTGGCTGAATAACCAAATTAAAAATATAGAAAAATCGTGTCTTAATAGAATAGACATCTTGGTAAGTGCAGAATAGGTTTTTCCTTTCTTAATTCCTGCATAGGTCAAATGAGTAACTCAACTAGGATTCAACTGTGCTTAATCGTGTAAAACAGCAAGAAAGTATGATATTTGAGATTCAACTTTAAGCTTAATTTTGTATTGCAGAATTTGCAAAAATTACAACAGAATCATTGCTTTTACACTGCAGAAAGTGTCAATGGAAATAGCAATGATTTTTTCATGGATATATTGATCATTTCACTGTTCTTTAGCCATTTCCTTTATAAGTAGTGTCTCTACGTATACACGAACAATATTTTAACACTTTATTCCTCAAAAATTTTAAGTACTGCATGCTTCGATAAAACTCTTCACAAATTTTTCACCGACCCTCAGACAGACATGGCGCTGGGAGTGAGCCGGGGCCGCAATGTGCGTTCGAATATCTATACAAGTTTTTAACTAACAGATAGTAAAACAGAAAAACAGCAAGCCTGGATAAGTCTTGTCGATAGTACAGCACCATTTTGGCTTTCTCCAGAGAATCTTTGTTGGAGGTAGAATTGTGCATGGCCCACAAGAGATAACGGTTGAGCAGGCCATCCAAGGCTAGCTCTTGCAAGGGGCCATCGGACAAAATCCCTTGCCAACTAAGAAGGTTCCGAAGTAACTAGAAAAAAAAAAAAGGGAAAAAAGAGTAAGACTTTGTTTACAAAAGGCAGGGAAGCAACTTTAATTTAAAATGGGGTGATTTAGTAGAATACAGTAATTTAACTAGTAAAGCTTACTACTGTGGCTTACTAAAGCCACAACAAGTATTTGAAGAATTTAAAGTCTTCGTCTTTTTCCCATATCAAGAAAACAATTAAAAATATAGTTGTTCATATAAACTGTACTTTTACATGCAAAAAAAAGTTTACATATTTTTTTGCCCTACTATTACAATCCTGAGGACAAAATATGAATTTAACAAATGTGAAATCAACCTTGCAGCTCAATTAAACTTTGTCTTTTGTGCCTGTGTAAGCAATTTATTAATCAACGTTTGTGTAAAGAAGAGGTAAAATGTTTGAAAAATGATGATTCTACCAAAGAACTCGTTCTCACAGGAGAATCAAAGTTAATCCGACACGACAATCTGAGTAGAATCCGACGAAACTGTGTTACAGGTGGGATGCCCCTCTTGCAATCGGCACCTATAATCTTACTTACCTGTATACCATTAACTCTTAATTTATGCAATTTTACGTCTCTTCCAGTTGCTTCCCGACTCAGCCTCAGGCGCTCAAACACCACAGTCTTTTGAAGCTTCTGACGCGTTGGAAACCACCTGCACCAGGGAGGCGGGGGTGGGGAGGGGGGGGGGTGTTAAAAACCCAGTTTTGTCAGATTCTACTCAGAGAACTTTGATCCTCCTGCGAGAACGAGTTCTCTGGTACAATCATCATTTTTCATTCATAGCATTCTCCTAACTTGTCACAATGTGGGAGGATTATAAAACGTGGCGCGACACCAGCCTCATACCTTAAATCAGAGCTTTCCTTGCGCCTGCGTAGTCTGCAGAATTCTCCCAGCCAGGCCTGCTGTCACCGCCTTGTTGTAATGCGTAGCTAACACTGATGGCGAAGTCCAGGAAATGATCTGGGCGGGTGATGCCCTACACCCTGCAGCAACCGAAGCCACCGCCAATCGCACAGAGTGACCACGAAAATGCTCCGTGTCGATACCTGCTAAGTGAAGAACTGAGCGTAGCCACCTCACAATAGTTTGCGAACTGATAGGCAATGCGGAAGCGCATAGGACAAAAACAGTTCATCGAGCTCTGTCCCCGACGTGTGAAGAAGTTGATCTCTCAGAGGACCTGTGCGGCGGACGTAGACTTTTACACAAACACCGCATCCAATATCCTTTCTGGAAGTCTAAGCTGCCACAGGACGATGAAGGACACACCATCTCTGGCCATCTTATGGTTCCGTACCACGAAACGACCTCCCCGTCCTGCATACACATCATTGCAGTGACAAGCGGGCCAGTTCATTAGCCTAACTACCAGCTGCTACAGCCATCAACATAACTGTTTTGAAAGTCAGAAGCTTTAGGCTCAAACTCCGCAGGAGGTGCAAAGTGTGCAAATACATCGCCACAACTGCAAGGTCCCACATGGCGACATATCGGGGTCTCAGGGAGCCTCTTTCGAAACAGGCCCTTCATAAACCGACGCACCAGCGGCTGTCGCCACCACACCCCTCATGCCATCTAGATATCGCTGCCAGATATCCCATCACACTACAAAACAGTAGTCCATTCGAGAAAAGCTCAGCCAAAAAATTCAGACACCTCTCTGCCGGCGCTGACACAGGATCTAGGCCCCGAGCAACAGACCAATCAGTCACTCCACTTTAAATTGTACAAGCGGCGCGATGCCGCCACATCTACCACAATGCCTTTCGCAACCGCCGAAAGTTCACACGCACTACCATTGCTGCTTAGCAAAACCGCTGGGCTCTTTATTAATCTTGGCCAAACAACTGGCCCAATCGTTCGGGTACTGGCGCCACCATCACCACAAGACCAATTCACAATGTCACTCGAATGACTCCCCTAGTAGCCCATCCCACTCACTACGGTTTCAATCGTCGAAAAACATTTAAACGTTCAGTGATTTGAATTTAATACTTAATCATTTTTTAAAAACCCTTTAAACCTGTTGCATGCCTCAGGAAAAAAATTTTTATAAAATAACTAAGGAGTCTAGAAGTATAAAAAATTTTTCTGACATAATAATTATATTTTAAATTATTGAGCAGAAATATAATTTGGACCATCTTATTAAGTTTTCATTATTAAAAAAATTCTGAATTTCGACATAGTAAAACACGCTAACGAACATTTTCAACTTGCAGTATTCGGGAAAACTGGCAATAATAACATCCACTGGATATTCTTCCATTACAGCATCAGTTAGTGCTTTCGAAATCTTTTTTGGATGTTTTTAATACCGTAGAAGTAACTTAAAGTTGCTTTATATCCTCAATATTCACAATCGTTGAAAGCGCACGCCGCATTCTTCTTGGGTCGTCATTGTGACTGGCTGCCTGCAAGCGGCGTGCTCCTGCTAGCTCCAATGGGCGCAACCTTGACTCGCTTAGCGTGACGTCCCTTAAGACTGGCCCCAACATAATCAAGGGTCACGTGTCTCGAACGGCAAGGAAAATGGAATACCCCCTCTCCAACGCGACCAAGATGGTGGCCATGCGTTTGTAGTGTTCTGGAGTTAGCCTACGATTGCTTGAATCAAGAGCTATTTCACGTAAATTTTGGCGACAACATCAACAAAAGCATCAATTAAGGTAATAAAAAAGATGATTTGGAGTTAAATTAACAGAAAATATACTTTCCAAAATACCGCCGCCACTGGCCCCGACACGTGGGATACTCCCGCGGAGGTAACATACTGTGACGTGGTATACTCGACGCCCGCCGTGTCGTAGTGACTTCCTGCTGAGCTTGCTTCAGTAATTCTTGTAACGAGGCACCAAATAATTTTGTCAGCGACAGTTCACGCGCCATCAATTCCGGTCTTACTTCCTCCGTAAAGGCCAACTTCAGGCAGTCTCTACTTGTCTTATACAAAAACAACAACGCCTGGAATTGCAAAGTAGTCGCAACGACTAACATGTGTGACAGCTGACTTCGTCACAAACTCCCAAAATCTACAGGATTCATCGAACAAAACTGCAGCGCATGCAGCATTGGTGGCAAAACCCCAAAAAATTCTACCTGGACTGTAACTAGAGTAGCATCAGCACTCGATGGTCGTATTTCCATCTCTGCCACTCGGTAAAATTGGCATTTTCAGCGGCACAAACGCTTTCTGCAATGCGGCGTTCGGCACGTATCTATCGCATATAGGTTCCTTTTCAGACGCAGACAATTGCACCGCTTTGCCCTTATTCCACCATTCGAGGACACGGGCGTCTTAATTTCCAAAATGGCACTTTTCCGCTACCACCTCCGGAAAAACATGCACGAATCACTTGCATTGTCAAACGCCCGCAACATTTTAACATTTACAGACTCCCGGCCCTCACCTGCCCACTTCCTAGCACAGAAATCCTCTCGATCGTCCATCCTCATGCCCGGCTCCAACCACGGGCCTCGACTCGGCCATCGGTAAACATTTTCACAATCACCGTGCTGCATTTCATGCCTACTCGCCATAGCGGCATCAGCCGCCATGGTTTGATGTCAACCTCAGTCTTCCCCCCAACCTGTGGGGTGGACCGGACCGTCATGAAAATGTCGTTCCGACAATTCGTCCTCCTTGGCTCCTTGGTAATTCACGCGAGGCCTGCTTGCATACATCACATCTCCAATTAATTTCGGGAATGCAGCAAGTGAATCTGACAAACTTCCCCACGGGATAGCTGGGTTTACCTGACCTGTCACCTAATGTCACCATCATCTTGCGCGGCCAGCACAGTTTCAGGTTCATTTGCCTTAGGCCTTTTCTCTTCTTATCCGTCTCGCCACGATAATCAACTCGCACCGTCTTCTGCGACTTCGCTTTGTTGCCGTCTCTAGACATCGTTGACGACCAGTAATTATTCCAACAAAACGACGACACGGTTACTAACCACGTTGTCGTTGAATACAGCGCAGGGCAGAAACAAGACCACTCGTACCAGCAGCAAAAGAAACTGGTGTTAGAGCGTGTGAGGCAGAGTCAAGAAGCGACCGGAAGTGACGTAAAATTGCATAACTTAAGATTTAATCGTATGCAGGTAAGTAAGATTAAAGGTGCTGATTGCAAGAGGGACATCCCATATTGTAACACAGTTAGGAGGATGCTATGAATGAGAAATGGATGGCACCACCTCGGATGAAATTTACAAACTGCATGAAAAAGAAGAAATTTAAAGTGTTTGTCAATTCCGTTAGAGCTGGTGGCATCGGTATTTATTAAAGCTGAACCAATACCAACTTTAACGACAGGACACTGACCCCGTTTTGAAAATTTTGCAGATACCGGTATCAGTACAGATATCAAAATTTATTACTGAATTATTATTGTCCAATAATTATTAAAATTCAAAATTACAAAATACAGTTCACGTAAAACACGATTTTTAAGATAAAATAAGTTTTTTTTTCTTATCCTAAAATACTTACCTTTAATTCTAGTTAAATATCATTTATTTAAGCTCTTTATGCCAAAATTTAATTTAAGAATGATTCCATCCCACCAATTGGCCGGCCACCATACTTATCTTGCACCACGCGCTGCCCTTCAGGCTTAACTATTGTTTGTGGAACAATTCTGTTCGGCGATAACAGGGATGGTGGGTGGGGTCTGACTAAGGTTAAGTATTTTACGATAAGTAAAAAGTTTTATCTTTAATTGAGTTTTCATTTTAAAAAGTCACATCGCTTATTCTGAAAATTCATGTTCAAGTTCGTATTCACGTAGTTATACTTATTTTCAAGTAAAAAGGGATTCTTCGTTACAATATCTATGCAAATATTGGTCAGTCAGTTGCTTTCTGAGGTTGGTGGGGCTCAGTCGACTGTCTCCTTCAGTCTACTACTGCAACTACATCCTCTTCGTCGTGACCGTTTGTCTGCTCTTCCAATTCAAGTGTGACCATAGCCTTCGTTACTTGTAGCGCCCGTGGTAGCAACCTACTTCTCTCGCAGTAGGTTATTGAGTTCGCCTCTCATCTGGGATTGGATCCCAAGATTTGTAGGTCCCTAGATATTCACTAGCACAGCCTTCTCTCGGCTGTGGTGTTGAATAGCCAGGGATTTCAGGCTTCTTAGATGCACATCATTCCTTGAGTTTGATTTTAAGAGTGTCTTGGTACCCTCCCACTTTATTTTGTGCAGAGTTATATAGGAGAAACGAGAAAAAGTGTTCGAACGAGAATAAAACAAACATGGCTGATACAGTACAAGAAGGGAAGTAAAACCAAATGGCATTGCAGTCCACCAACATCACGCAAACAATGGCTAACGAAAGTTGTCTTACTTCACCAGGAGCAAGCCAAAACTAGTTCATCCAGAATAACTCCTGTGGCAGGGTCCAGGATACTGCAAGTGCAAGGACCCTAAGTTCACGAGCTCCTGGGCTGTCATAGGCGCACGATCACTTCACAAATCCACATGCTAAGTTTAGATGGTGGAACATGTTTCGAGGTGAGAGTATTAGATTTCACATCAATGTCCAGGAACAAGGGGTCCGAGATGGGGTCCGTTCCATAATTGGTGAATGTGACGTAGGAGCGTTAGTTTTTTCGAGATAAAAAAAGCAAGCACATACTGGGCATTGTGCTTTCTCACCAATGGACAGATCAACCACTGGACCAAGTGCCTTAATAATGACTGGCAGAGGAGCCTTGTCAATTTTTGATTTTTAAGCCCAAAATTCGAACAGAGGTCACTTTTGTCCAGTTCTTTGGAAGTTTTGGAGGATGGAGATTGTAAAATGTGTGGATAACTTTACTTTGTGTACAATGTCGTTTCCCCCCATGAAATACAGCACCAAGTTGATGACTGCTCGGTATCCCTTGATGGCAATCGGGGTCAGCCCAGGCCGAAAAAAACTGGCCAAGAAATTAGCGAGAGCGGAGACTGACGAGTTACAGGTTTCAACCTCCGATTCTGTTTACCAGGAACATCATCTACTCCATTTCTTAGCCTGATACACTTTAACCGTCGATGGCTAGTGACGTTACAAGGTCCCAGACGTCACTGGAGAAGAAAAAGAACATTTTGCCAGCCCCCAGCCAAGCCGGCTAAAAATGGTTTCTTTTTGCCTAAAACATACTTTACCTGTTAATTTTGCATTACACTGGCCCCAATGGAATGTCCCCTGGAGGTTTCTTCGGCTGCACAGATGCCTACTTGCATGCCCCACTCCGCATGCGCGGCGCAGTCCTCCCTTATAAAAGCGAGAGCGCGAAGGTGGTGACTCGAGAGGGGAGGTAGGACGGATTAGGTTAAGTATGTTTTAGGCAAAAAGAAACTATTTTTAGAAGACCTTTTTAGAAGACCTGGCTGGGGGCTGGCAAAATGTTCTTTCTTATCTGCCAAAACATATTAACCTGTTAATTTTGCACTAACAGAAGACCTCGTCAAAGACAGGTTGCGGGCACTGCCTGGACGGGCGCCCCGGGATGCAAGCAGGCTTTTACCCAAAATTTTTTTTATCTGGTAGCGAAAAATTTCGCACTTTATTCAGTACAGTGAGGAAACAGGAATTTGGATCTCTTTCGTAGGGATTGGTGGTCCTGAAAAGGACCATTGTTTATGGATCTTGCTTCCAACTGGATGAGCTTGCTTCCTTCGTGGATGGCTTGCTTCCTTCATAGATGGCTTGCTTCTGCTTCGTTCTGAGTGCTTAACCCTTTAAGGACGGGTGCGCCCGAATGCGCCCGGTGTATAATCATTGTTTAAAGCTCTTCTACAAGTCATATCGAAAACTTCCAGCCAATTACAGTAAAATTTTAACTGGGATATGAAAGCCAGATCATTAAGGATAAAAATGACACAGGTTTCATTCCCTTACCTCAACTGGGTGAGAAGCTGCGATTTTTTTTCTAGAAGTCAGTTTTAAGTTCTTATCGCGCACGCAGTCCTTAAGGGTTAAGGGGGTTTGACCACGGTTCTGGCTGTGACGATTGGTTCCAGCTGGTGTAGTCCTTGTGCTTCTCATCCATATCCCTCAGGTATGGAAGGTGAAGTTGATTGATGACGACAGGAGGCTGCTGCCAGGATCTCTTCGATTGGAGTGGCGTTGTGGTGGGCCCATGATGTGGAGATTGCTCTGACTTCATGTGCCATCACCCTCATGCTCCTGCTCATGCCTTGTTTGTCATAAGCTGCTGCGATTGTCTTTTTAATCCAGCGGGATATTATTGAGGCAGAGATTTCGCCAGTCTGGGGGTCAACAGGAAGGAAAAGTTGGTTTCTTCCCTTGCGGATGTCTTCGTGTTGTGTTCGGGCTAGGTAGAAGTGTAGTGCTATCAGGGGGCAGAGAAGGTGTTCCGGCTCATTGCCTACGGTGTTTGAAAGGGCTGGGAACGTGATTGGTTTCGATGGTTCACAGGGTTTTTGCATTTTAGCTCTGAACGTTGCTCTTGGATGAAGAGTGATAGAGGAGAAGTTGGGTCCTCGAAAATGCAGTAGGTTGGGTCGGCCGAAAAGAATTGGACTTCGGAACATCTTTGGCTTGCTGCCAGAGTTACGAGGAAGACAGTTTTCCGGGTCATGAGGTGAAGTGAACTGTCTTGCATGGGTTCATATGGCTCTTCCACAAGGGATTGTAAGACGAGGGAAAGATCCCAATCGGTTACGGTTCGTCTAGTTGTTGGACGTTTGTTTTGGAAGAAGTGTAGTAATGCCGAGATGCAGTAATCGTCAAGTAGTTTTATCATGTTTGCTGCTTTAAAACCAGAGTTTAATGCTGAACGGTAGACAAGGATTGTTGAACCTTTCAGTTTGTCGATGTTAAAAAGGTCGCTGAAGAATTTCAGGAGGTCTGGCAGAGGGGGGTCCATTGGATTGGTTTTCCTCGTGATACACCAATGAATCCCTTTTGACCAGTGGCGTACATGCGGTTTGTTGAGTCTCTGGTTGCCTTTGAGTCGATGCGTTCGGCCTCTTCGCGATTAATTCCAACCTTCTTGAGTTTCACGATAGTAGCCACCCGTGTAAGTTGAGATTTGCAAGATTCGGGTGTAGTTTTGACCCTTTCTGTTGAGATAGAAGATCTGGTAGAAGAGGCAGACTTCTTGGGGTGTTGACTACTAGGTTTAGAAGGAGTGGAAACCGTGGTGCTGATGGCCAAAGCGGGGCTATTAGCAAGAATAGGCTCTGGCTTTCTTCGATTTTCTGAAGTACCTGTGGTAGCAGTTTGAAGGGTGGAAATAGGTATGCGAACAGATTGGTCTATGGGAAGGTCAAGGCATCAACTGCCATTGTGTTCTCGTCCGGAATTGGGCTGATGCAGTGGGGAAGTCTGGCATTGTGCTTCGTGGCAAATAGGTCTAGCATCGAGGTGCCCCAAATGTGGAAGAGATATTCGCAGATGGATTTCATGAGGCACCATTCGCCCGATGGTGGTTTCCGGCATGATAGAAAGTATGCAATCACATTCCTGTTGCCCGGAATGTGAAGAGGCAGTAGGGTGATGTTGATTGGAATGCACAGGTTGAAGATTTCGGAAGTCAGGCTGTGCAGGGATCTTGATTTTGTTCCACCTTCCTTGCGGATGTAAGCCAGGGCTGTCGTGTTGTCGGCTGGAATCTGGATTACTTGGTTTTGAATTTGTGGCAGGAAGTGGAGAGCTCGCAGAATTGCACGAAGTTCGAGAATGTTGATGTGTTCCTTGTTTGTCACTGGCCATGAGCCCGATACTTCGAGGTTGTTTAGGTGGGCTCCCCATCCTTCTTTGGATGCATCGGTAAAGATGAGACGGTCTGGTTGGGGCTCGTGGAGAGGCATTGACTTTGTGAGGTTTGTGATGTCTGACCACCAAAGGAGAGTTTCGAAGGGAAAGTCTTTATCGAAAGGCATCTGTTTGTCTGGGTGATTTTGATTAATTAACCAGTTGTCTATTCGGTGATGGTGAAGGGGCCTGACCATCCATCGGCCGTAAGGGACGAGGCTTGCCATGGCATCCACTTTCCCAATTAGGGAGTTGAGTTCCCGGGG
>JAHWFP010139130.1:22841-42253 GCA_023313725.1 Lithobius niger
ATTTTCGCTCACTTTCAAAGTGCAGATATTAACAATACCTTGCTAATTTTTGACAGGATGCCTGATGAAGCCAGTAGCATTGCTGTCGAAAATTAGCAAGGTATTGTAAATATCTGCATTTTGAAAGTGAGCGAAAATGAGTTTCGGACTTTATACGAAAGGTATGCATATGTACGAATGTGAGAAAAGTGAAGGAAACCGATAACAGGTCTCAGTATTGACGTGACCAAATATAGAGCCTTGCTTTGGCCAAATGGAATGACTTCAAAAGTGGAACATCCATCCTCCTGACCGCAACCAAAACTGAAGACATACGTAGGGGAAGAAGGAATGCGATGGTAGGCATCCTAGAAATCCGCTAACGTGGTGAAATCTCACGGCTGAAGCAATTCACGGAAGGTAGCCAGTGTTTTCATTTGAAAACACAATTTCTCTATAAGGGCTTGCAGGTAGAAACTTAGTCGCGTACTTCCGCCCTTCTTAGGAATGACACGTGGTGAAGTGAAGTACTCTTAGACGGCCAAATAGCTCCGATGCAGAAGTTTGAGAACCACTTGTTCCAACTGTTCGTAGTGATAGATTTTGCACCCAAGGTGGAGGATATACAGATAGTGCCAGGTACGAAATGAATGACGGGATGTAACCTTTTCCTTCAACTGACAACACATATGCTTCTGATGTAATTTTCTCCCATTCTGCCCCACTTCCCCACTTGCCGATGAAAGGAAGAGGGCAGGAGTAGTCAAGACCGGGGGTAGGCGTATACCGACCCTTACCCCTGAATTTTCCTTTTCCTCTTCAAAACGAGCGACCTCTGACCGCCTCTGTTGAATGGTTTACGAAACGGTTCGTTGGGTCTTTGGCTAGTTGAGTAGTGGGACATCGGGGGTGTTCATAAAATGGACCTTTGCAAAAGGTACCTACAGCATACTTATTTGACGGTTGAGTGGCCATATGGGGTTTTGCAGTGGGTTCGTCACAGAAGTTGGGAGCAAGATCCAAAAGTTGGCCTCCAAAAAAATCCAATGAATAGTGGGTGGGCACAAGGCATAGTCTTCCTATTATGTCTAATGTGATTTTAGTGGCAGCAACCAGGTACGAGTACGTCAGCGCAAAACCATACTGAATGAAAGATGAAAACCCCGGTTCAACGAATCTTCCTGTAATGATGATACACGTTTCATGAATTGGAGAAATATGTTTTCACCTTGTTGCTGGTGGTTCTGCCATATGAGCTTTCAAAGCCACAGTGCACGCCGACGAAGCCAGATCAATGTGTGAAATTGCCTTCATGCACCAATGATTAACCGTTCACCCTCTTCGTATGAACGGAGTGGAATTTTCATTACGGTCAAGAGATGGGAGACAGGACTCAAGCTCCATAAAGTTATTTTCGTTTCAAAATCCAGCCTCGGTAAGTCTTGCAGTGGGCTTTCCTGGATGTTCCTTGTCCAGTGTGACGAAAAAAAGAAATTTCGCTTCATAGGATCGTGAGGGGAAGGGGGGGCACCACCGAACAGGGTTGCTCCTTTTTACTCGTAAATCCTTCCAAATTCAAAAGTTGTCGAAATAACACATAGGTGGCTGTGGGAGATGGAAAGTATCTGGTTGAAATCATCCAAATTTGCAAATGTCGTTCGTGGAGGGTCTGAAGTGCTCACGACAGAAACAGGGTGTTCTCTACAAAAGGAACTAGGTAAGTAGTGCCGAGCAGACCGTACAAATTCGCCCTAAGGCGCAAAAGAATTCCCCTCTCCGAAAGTATCAGTTGTCTCCGAAAAATTATCGTCTTGCATGTTTACTGATTGACAGCACCTTTCATACCGCAATAGGGGGGGGGGGAGAAATTCATTACGATGATGTGGGACGTTAAGAACTCTGTTTAAGTTATCCTCATGTTCACTGTACGTCTCATAAAAGGCTTCATTATCGTCTTGTCGCCCGTGTTAACACATCTTCTCTATTTCGTTTGCCGGCAATGTGTCTGGGTTGAGGTGTGACGTGAAGATTGCAGGGCTTGAACAGGCGATATATTTCTTCCATGAAGGAGTGGGTCTCTCCTCCTCTCTTCACGTAGGCAACTAATGTGGTGGTGTCTGTCATGATGACTTTGCCTTGCATAAGGCGACTCCAGGCAGTAATGGCAAGACAAATGGCACAGATGATTTCAAATTTGATGTGTAGGGTGGACTCTTCCTCTTGCCAGGTGCTTGATGTAAACAGTACCTTGAGATGAACTCCTAACCTCGTCAAGGAGGTGTCGGTGAATAGGAGAGCATCTGGAAAGCGTTCGTGAACTGGGATTTCTTGTTGAAGAGTGGAGATGTTCATCAACCAATGAAAATTTTGAAGAGGCAGATTGTGGAGTGGAACCAGGTCGGGCCAAGCCAACTTTGGCTTTCATTCTTCCTTGCGGAACCAATGTATGGGCCTCGATTTCCAGAGTCCAAGGGGAACAAGTTTGGCGTTGGAAACCGTGAATGCGATGATGGATCCAAATTTTAGAGAAGTGATGGAAGACATTCGAATGAAATAGCCCAAGACCGAAAGGAGAATTTGGACGCGTTCGGTGAGGGTCGGACAAGGATATTTCAGAGATCGAATTGAGCTCCCACGAAGACGAATGTTGAGCTGGAACGAGTCTTGATTTTTTTTGCGCAGAACAAGTTTGCAGATTCTGAAAAAGTTTTCCTCGATCCCTGTTTTGTAGAAGCCAATCGTCGAGATAGGTGTGGACTCTGATCTCGAGAAGATGAATATGGCTGATAACTGAGTGCATCACTGCGGTGAAGATCAGCGGGGCTGTGCTTAGACCGAATGGACAAAACGAAGCAGGTGAAAGACAGTGTGATGAAGAGAAATTGTAGGGCTTTGAGGTCGATGGATCTTCCCGTGTTGAGGCTATGGTTTCCATCTTAAAATAGGACTTTGGAAGATAGCAGTTGAGTTTCCTCAAGTTCAAGATGAGGCGAGTTCCACCTCCTTTCTTGGGAATCACTTGAGCAGGGCTTTAAAAACCTTGAGTGTTTATAAAGGGGAAGTCTTGATCGCCCCGTTTTGAAGGAGTTTTTGGACCTATTGTTCCAGAAGCGGGTTGTTTGGTGCACTTAGTAACCAATCGGGAAAGGTTAAGGAGAGAGTCGGAAGGTAAATGAAGGGTGGTTTGTAGCACTTTTCGATTATAGATAACATGAAAGTGTCCGAAGTGATTTTGCGCCAGGCGGACACGTGGTGTTTTAACCCCCCCTCCCCCACACTAGACGGTGAATGGGAAAAGGAAGGGGCATTACTTCACTGTAGAAGAGCACATTTGCCCTTGCCCCTGTCCTCTTCGGAAAGAGCCGTATTCTCTTCCGCGGGATTGTGAAGTAGTCGGATCAAATAAGTTTTGAGTCTTTTTGTTTTACCTTTAGAAACTTACCAATTTAAACTTATTGGATTTACTAGACCTAACAGAAGTGTTATTAATGTTTTTAACTTTGGCACCATGTTGTGTGTTTTTCAAAGCACAGTGTTTCTTTGTGTTATCTTTGTGAGTGACAGATGAAGGCCTGGATGACGTTGTGTTTCAATTTGTTGCTATTAAGATGGTGGGGTGGGTGCGACGTTCGCGACGTGAACTACCATGAACTACTGCCATGAACTACCATGCCAATATCACTATGATGGAATTGAAGGAGCAGAATCAGAAAGTTCCAGTTGCGCCGTGTAGCATCGGCAATTGGAGCGCATTGTCAACCTGTTGAACAACATGAGTGACGTCTGGATTGGAGCAGTGTTGCTCGCGTTCAAGGGTAAGAAATCGGCTGGAGGGACAACATTTAGGGAGTCCATCTCCGATCAAGAGAAGATTTCTTCATATTATCCGACTTTGACGATTAACTAGATTTACCCGACTTGGATTTGCAGCTCTCCGGTGTGGTAGGAGTGTCAGAGGTTTTGTGCACACATTGATCCTGCCTTTTATCGGATTTATACCACGTTTTGAGGATCTTTAGCAACACAGCCTTCGTCATGAAGATCACAAATATCACAGCGGTTAGTGGTAAAATTACAGGATCTACATCTCCTACACGCAGTATGAATGTTGTTGGGTGTTTTTACATGTGTGAACACTTCAAACTTGCTAGCAGCATAGGTGATGTCTTGAAGAGCTCCTTCCATGATGGGCGGAAAATTTGACGCTTGCCCATGAAGCCAATAAAAAATGATGGGCAATAAAAAAGCTCAAAAAAGAAGAGCAAAGTAGCGACATCGTGCCCAAAGTGAAAAATGATGTCGCTTGCGCATCTTAAGAAATGTTAAGGAATATTAAATACACATTGTGGATGTTTAATACAAAATCTTGCAGGTGTTAAAAACGAGATTTGGCTGTAAGCCCTGGGCTTGTGAGTGATATTCATTTTTACCATTACTGTTGGATCGGTGTCGGCAACTTTCGCTTAAATATCGATAACTCTGGAACCGTTCGAGATTACGACATGTGGTTCGCGGCATTTTGCTCAGGAAATCACCGAATATCGTACTAGCTATGTTTTAACTGTTGGTTACTACTTAAAAAAATTTTATTTTGATAATTATTGGACTTTTGCAGAAAACTACGTCGTTGATGAAAAATTGGGACACAAAATTTTGAATATTAGTATCCAAATTATTAAAACCGGTTCGGTATAGAATCGGTAAGTTGGTATTGATGCAGCCTTAGAAATTTGTGTTATTTCGTTTGTAAACCCATGGACTTATTTGAGGGGATTTATGGTAAGCTTTAGTGATTGTTACCAGTAATCAGTAATAATTGTTCGGTAACTCGTCAATTTTTGACTGACCACCAATTTTTACCCATCAGGCTTTGATCAGCAAATGTAGATTCGGTACACCCTTAGTAGCAGACAACTGTTTCGTGCATTTAATACAAAGCAGCTGTAACTTGTTCAATGGAATTTATTAAAAATACTCTTAACTTGTTTTGATTTTCTCTCCTCACAATTATTTCCTAAAAATCCCAATGTTAACTCACCTTTACGCTTGACCAGTATTGCCTCTGGAAGAATGTGTTAGCCCCAAGAGACTTGTTTTCTAAAACGCTGCAAATAGAAATCCACAGCCCAGTTGTCACTTCATGCAGAACTAAATCAGTAAAGAGTTGAGTACAGCAGCAAACATAACTAATGAAGGCCATGTGAATCTACTTTAACTATAACTTCCTATATTAGCAATTCGACAATTATATACAATACTCACGATTTTGGATACGGAGGCATATAAACGTCATCATCTAATGTCTTCCGCATTCGGTTGGCTACAGCTTGAAGCAATTCCTAATAACAAATTATTTTAGGATCAAGTTATACCATAATACTGAGACTATACTTATTTGAAGGCTGTCACATTCTAAACTACAAGCGTACCTGAGTCTTCTTACTTTTCCCGTGCACAGTTGGGTATTCTTTTAGTAACTTCTGCACCATACTGACGAAACGAAGCGTCTGAGATGTCGACATCGGATCCCAAACACTTTCAGCAAGTTCTGCACAAACAGGAAACAACTAATCATCAGCACTGTTGCAGCATGACGAACAAATGTACACATTAACTTCCGACGCAGTTTAATGTGAAATGTATGACCTTGTGCACTCGCTTCTTTACGAGACAGTGATCAAACAAGCAAAATATACCTTTAAGTTTTGGAAGAATGAACCTCTCCACAATAAGCGGAATGAGTTGAGTATCTGCATCAGCTTTTAAATCGGCTGGCGTTTGCGATTCATGGTAACTAAAAAACATGAGTGACTCAAACCATCTCGTCTCTTCAAAATCGTGCGATTCCTGAAAAAAAAAAAAGGAATTGACAAAAAAAAAAAAGCTAAGGGTTTTAATTCAGTCAACTTTACGCATTGCATTGTTAAAGATTATTCTGAAACTCTACTTCGAAAGTTAACCCACGAATTTGCGTTGTGTCGGTTGGCAACGATCCGTGAGAGATTTGAATAACAACCAACTGTGTAAACGATTCAATTGCCACACTAGGATAGTTGTAGATATGGGAATAAATCAAAGCCTACCATTAGATGGAGGAACAGGAATACTTGTGTCTTACTTGTGCAATACTTGTGTCTTATAAAGCGTATAAACTTTCATCTGGATTAAATAAAATTACACAATTACTGAATATTAGATAAGACTGGCTTTTGAACATTTTTGTTTCCCCATTTCTATATATAGTAAAACCTCATCAACTCGTACTTCCGCGTAAAGGGGCTGCCGGTTTTGTGCCTCCTCCTTATTTAAGACATGCAATCACTGTCGTGTTGTCCAAATAAATTAAAATAACTTTGTGCCGTACGAAGGGTACGAAGTGGCAAATCGCAAGGCGAACAACTCGCATCTCTAACAGGTTGATGTGGAGACATTGTTCCTGTTACTGTCATCGTGTTCAGAGGAGCACCCGACCCATCCAGAAAAGCAGCCAAGAATATGGTTAGATCCGGGATTGGATCCCGCAGGGGAACATCCCGCAGGGGAACACCTCGTCTCAGAAGTTCAGAGTTCAGCAACCATTGGCAAGCATTCAACGGAAACTTGCCCGAAGAATGAAAAAGTCGTCATAAGAAAAAACAAACACAATACCACAAATCAGAAACACAGTTCCTTGAATTTTCGGTGGAAAATTGATTTTGGAAGCAAATAGATGTTACAATGCAAATACTTCCACAAACTTCGTCGACCTTCTTCAAAAGGTAAATGCAAAAAAACACGGAGATTACATAAAAGTCAGAATGGTTAGTCAGAATTCGAAACTACTGCTACATCTATTTGCTTCCATAATCAATTTTCCACTGAAAATTCAAGGAACTGTGTTTCTGATTTGTGGTGTTGTGTTTTTTCTTATGATGTTGTTTTCTAATCACAGTAGCCATTGCCTGCAGATGTTTTCATATGAGATCGTCGTATGAACCTGTTACCACAGGCAGCGGATGAACCACTGGATGGGGCTCATGTCCCATCTGCCTCCTCGCACCAATGCAGCAACACATTCCAGTGGTCCTAGGGCAGTGCACAATTTCCTAACTGTCATCTGGTGTTTCTGTGTTAATTCCAACACTTTTGAAATTATCCCGTCAACCCTTCTCACCAGTGGAAGGACTGATGCAGAGGACAGCACGAAGTCGACGCCCAGAAATTCGAAATTTCGATCGGGTGTCAGACGAGATTTCGGCTAATTGATCCTTAAGCCCAAAATGTGAAGAAACTCCATCACCTAGGATGCCTGATCGAGTAGAACTTGAGGAACCCGGTTGCAAAGCAGCCATTCGTCCAGGCAGGCATGAAGCAGCCACGTCTGAGCGTGGGCACCTGGTAAGGATGCATTGTGAACAGCCACGGAATAGATGACAACCCAAACGGAAGCCTTCGAAACTGCCACGATATGCTTTTGTGTATGAAGTGGAGACAGCAGCGGGACTTGGCATGGATCATGATGTGGATATACGCTTCTCTAATAGGTGCTTATGGTGTGCCCACCTGGCTGTAAGGAGCCGCTCACCGTCGATGCCAACTCCTTCTTGAAGTGTGGTGCAGTGAGAAACTGGTTTAAAGCTATCAAACTGAAAACAGGCCTTCAGCTTCTGTTTTTCTTGGAAACTACAACGAGTCGACCCCCAGAAACCAAGAGTAGACTTTATGTCTACACGCTCTATAACGTTCTTCTCGAATATCGCCTGGACTTCTTGGTCGAGAACTTTGGCATTCTCAAATGGAAGCCGACATCAGTTTTGGGGGAGGGGGGGGGGGGGCAGTGAGAACAGGAGGGCTGTGGAAAGTTATCACAAATCCATCCTTCACGCCATGGAGTACCATATCCCATTCTGAAGCGTGAAATGCCAGATGGCCCACTACTGGTGTGGAGTGACTCCAACAAGGGAGGACTCGAGACATTTGCACTTTCAATCTACTGTTTCTGATTTCCAGCAGCAGCATTGGAGACAACTTTGTTTCCGGCCTAGGGGCAGAGCTGCAGTGTCGCATGTCGTGTTGAATTGCATGCAAGTGTTAACGGCTCGGGATCAGCACCATGCATCTTTTATTCCATGATGATGACAAGAGATACTGTGGACTGGCTGAAAGATAGAAATACTCCCGCTGCGTGAGCCTAGAAGCAGCACTTACTGCCACTATCTGCGACCAATAGACGATGGAAAAAAATTGTCTGCAGCTAATTTGTTTTTATCATATGGTTACTCACATGTTTATTGTTTTTTGTTAGATAACTTCTCGGTGCTTTTACCCTATTGATCTGGCTACTCCACCAATGGAAAGGTCTCGTCAAGACGATTGAAGTGGTGTATTGGAATATCAAAATCGGTCAAAAATTGACAAAATGGTAGAAATTTGGCTAATATTTTGTCCACGGCGGCAGTTCGCGCAAATTCAGCTAAGAGATGCGTGAGAGGGCTGACTTGGTGTAGTGAGTGGCATGGGTGCCGCAGTGCAGACAAAAGAGCATGACGGTAGGGGTTGAAGTGGAGGGTCTCCCAACGAGGAACTTGGACGAGGTCCGCCGTCGGCATGAAAGAGGCGGCCGCTAGAAGAAGCAGACGACGGGAGCCGATGCGTTGTTGGGGACTGGCTGGAGTCTCTGACCAAGCGACGAAAGATCCTGCAGACAAGAGCTGGGAAACTTCGGTCATTTGCTGCCAGAATTGGAACCGTCTTCGTGTAAGCAAGCAGCAGTGGTTCCAATGACGCGACGGAGTCTGGACAGTTACGGGAGTCATGTAAGTGGATCAGCTGCAAAGTCCCAAAGACGTCGATAAAGCAGTGTTGCAGCGCTGTAGGAAGATGAGCGTGCGAGCGAAAGAAATGGGATTAGCCAGCGAGGAAGGAGTAAGCTGGGCCATGTGAAGACGTCGGAGGGGACGATCGAATGGCTCAACAGCATAAAGAGGAGCGGCGGCGGATGGTCCAGACGAAAGAATGGTGATCAGCGGTCTAGTGAAAGAAGAGAAAACGAGCCGACGACAACATCAGGAGAGGCAGGCGATGGGCCGGGGTTAGGCCAGTTCCTCCATAGAAAGGGTCATTCGGTGCGTTGATGCATTATGCCACCATAGCTTGGAAGGGCCTTGGTTGTGTGGTCGACGCAAGGAACGAAAGAGGATTACGCGTGAAAAACAGAAGCGATGCGTTGGGAACGGTCGCTAAAGACAAAGAGATGAAAACCTTTCGCGTTCAGGCGCTTTAAAGGAAAGGAGCACATGCACACTTGGGTTGTCGGGATCCAAACAACTTAAAATCTCTCGGCATATAGAAATAACATTTATAAACTTATTAGTTATTACTCATTGTTTTAAAAGAACCAAGTTCTTTTTTTTTTTGTATATTTAGTGAGATGTTAGGAGTGCAGTCTGGAGGTTCGGTAGAAATGTTACAAGGCCGGACCTATTGGACATGCTTAGGTTAGGTAGGTCTGGTTTTGTCTGTCCGGGTCGGTGCAGCCTTATTGTTATGTGTACAGTAATATAAGAAATATATTACTATCGTCAGTAAAGGTGTGCAGTTACCCCAAAAAAAAAAAATTGTGGTTGGTTTCAGTCCAGTTAGTCTTCCAAAGATTCGGGTTACATACTCGATCTCGGTTAATGAAATATAAATTCTAAAATAGCCTTAATAGGCCTATGAAAAAAAATTAGGCCTAAGATTGATTCTTTGGGATTCTATTTGATGCAATAAAACAAAATCAATCATAAAAATAAAAATTATAAAGTAGAATAATATTATAGGCCTAATGATCAAATTATCGATGACATTTTCAATGGTTCAATAAATAATTTAAATGTACAAAAACTTGGTGACAAAATTATACTAAATTACCATGCAAGAATGAAAGTTGTTCAATGTGTTCTGTCGTTAACATGGTACGTCTCTCTGTAACAATGTTGTATGTACTGGAAAAAGTTCTCTCACTTGCTACTTCTGTAGCTGGGATTGCTAGATAATGTTGCGCCAGTTTTGCCCATATTGGAAATCTTAGCCTACTCGTTCGCCACCAAGTGGGTCTTCATGTCTTTTCAGAAGCTTATCTTCAAGATAATTGCTCATCTCGACAAAACAGCTTTCTGGAGCTGCCTTTTCTTTTAGTTGGTTAGCTGCTTCAGCTTTTGTCAATTCATCAAAATCTTGAAAAAGGCATGATAGCATAATAAGCTTGCTCATCATTGGCACCTGTAGTTGCAGTGGGCATTGTGTCGTCTTGACCTACGGCTACAGCATCCTTTTGAACTTGTCATTTTTCCCAATATCACTGTAATGCAATTTTTATATGGTCTTTCTCCACTGCGCTAGAGATGAGGACAAGTTTAAAGCGTGGGTCCAAGGCAATGACAAACTATGGGATCTGTAAAGCATCACTTGCCATATGATGTGAAAATCTAGCCTTTACTGCTCTCAGGTTTCTAGCAAACACTAAACCGGTTTCAGGTACAGCTTCAGAAATGGGGCATCCAATGAGCCCTTCAAACCATGCAAAATTGGAACTACTAATGATATGGTTGGATATTTTTCACCATTCAATGTAGCTGTTGCAACATATAAAAAGCACAAGGCCAACACAATCGCAGCGGCAAATTTCCATTCAGTTGCAATCAATTTGTTAACTGCACCACAATCTGCAAGGAAAGCAGATATAGACCTACGCTGCTCAACTAACCGTTCCAGCATTTGGTATTGGCTATTCCATTGGGTCACAACATCCTGCATCAGTTCATGATCTGGGGACTTCATCTGCAATTGCAAATCGTAGAACTTTTTTCTTGCGGTAGAGCTGCGCTTAAAATTGTCCAACGATGGAGCATTTGCACAAAGGTTAACGGTATCAGGTGTTGCCTTAAAAGAATTTGATAAAGCTAACTACAGTGAATGTGCGAAGCATGTCAGATATTTCCAGTTTGATCCAGTAAAAGAGTTTATCATGTTCCTCGCTCTGTCTGCAACAACATACAATGGCATCTTGGATGCAGTCGTAGGCGTGGTAGTGATGGTATTTAACAGTGGCTGTGGCTGCAGCAGGCTTATTCTTTCTAAGCCCCAACTCTTTTCAAGTTCATGGAGTTGTGGATCAGCAGTTAGGTAGTGGCACGTGAATGAAATATAGCTATCGCCCACGATACAGTAAGGTCATGAGCAATCATTCACCTGATTACCATTGTCCTGCCAGCAGCACGTGGACGACACGGTAAATACTTTGGGGGGTCAATAAAGTTATAATTGTCCAAACTGGTCGTTTGTTTGTGAACACTTGTTGAACACTCTTTTTCTTTTTAACTACGGTATCCTTGGCAGCGGCAAATTTATTGCGTATGCCCGGATATAGTTGAAGGTGACGGGCCATGTTGCTTGTATTTCTGGTTTTCGTTTTGATTACATTCCCGCACTTGTTGCGTTTTACCTCATCGGGAGACAATTTTTTCAAAGTACTCCCAAACATTGCTTGTCTTCAGTTTCCCATTGGCTAGTTCCTCGTCTGCCATTCTGGATATTTAAAATTAAAAAAACAACAATTTTAAACGTAAAAATGGTTTTTACTATCCTAAAATACTCACCTTATTTTATAGCTTATCGGAGCATGTTTGCTCTTTACCTGCCCATGACTAACGAGATTTCCACATGCTACCCCCAGCCTGCCCCCGGGCGCATCGCGTGTGCGATCCCAGCGCCAGGTGGCCTTCGTCACTTTTTTCGTTCCTCTCCCTACTGGCTTGAGCGGGGCCGGAGGGCGGGTTTGTGTACAGGTGAGTATTTTAGGATAGTAAAAACCATTTTTACGTTTAAAATTGTTGTTTTTACATCTTCCAAAAATACTCACCTTATTTTATAGCTGACTTCGTCCAATAGGAGGTGGGTCAAGCCTGCTGGGGTAGCATGGGATCTAAAAAGGGTACTAACCTTATGTTCGGACGATCTACGGGAAGTTGCCTGACCCGCTAGCGCCTGCCAGGGCGACTGGACCCAGTCGGTTGATGCTGTCGATCTCACCGACGTTTCGGAAGTAGTGGCTGATGAACACGTTTTTGTGCCGCCACGTGCATGCTGCTGAGATGTCCTGTATAGGAAACCCGGCCGCAAATGCCCAAGACGCGGACAGCGCTCTGAGCTCATGAGCTCGGATGTCCGCTGGGATATCCACGCAATCCTCTGATGATTCGTAGGCTTTACGAATTGTGCTAACAATCCACTGCGCTATCTTGGCTGGTGTGAGGCGTATCTTCATGGTGGCTTGCTGGGTTGTCGGGTCGATTGCAAGGAACAACGGGACGTGTACTGTCTCGTCCGTGCTATTCAGTTCCGCAGTCTTGTCCAGGTAGTACTTCAGTGCCCTTATTGGGCAGTGAGTGCGTTCCAAGTCCCTACTTCCCAGGATGGGTCCGAGAGCTTCAATCGTGATTGGTTTTGAGGTCTCGTGTGGTTTTTGCGTCTTCGCACGGAACTCTGGTTTGCACATCAGCGTGACTTGGGACCAGCCCTTCGTGAAGCGCAGGCACGCCTTGTTCCTGGAAAAAGCTGCTACCTCACTCTGTCTGCCCGCAGTTGCCATCGCTACCAGGAAGACAGTTTTTTGAGTGAGGGCTAATAGGGGGGCCTTCCCCAATGGCTCGAATGGTGGTCTTGACAAGTAGGAGAGAACTAGAGGGAGATTCCAGCCGGGGTGGAGATTCTTAACTCGGGGTCTCAGTTTCCCGAATGATCGCATTAGGCGGGAGATGACGTGGTTTTTCACAATGTTTCGTCGCCCGTAGAATGATAGCACCGAGTTGATTGCTGCTCTGTATCCTTTAATACAGGTGACAGACAGATCTTGATCAAAGAGCATCACGAAAAATTTCGTGATGTCCGTTACGGCAGGATCGCATGGGTCTATATTCCTCTCCGAGCACCAGGTGTACCACCTTTTCCATTTTGTGTTGTAGACCTTGTTTGTTGATTCACGTAGACATTGTACGAGCTTGTCGATGACTTCTCCCGTGAATCCGCCCGATCCCAACTTCCTCCTCACAGTTTCCAGGCGTGAAGCCGAAGCCTGGCTGGGTCCGGGTGAAGTGTCTTCCCTGCATGTTGCGATAGGAGTGCCGGCGTGACCGGGAGGGATATCGGTGCCTCGCGAGCCATCTCCATCAGATCCACGAACCATCCTGCCGCCGTCCAGTAAGGTGCGATTAGGATGAAGGCGCCCTTTGACAATCGTATCTTGTTCAGGGCCTGCTGAATCATGTTGAACGGAGGGAACAGGTAGGCTGTGAGTCCGTTCCAGTTCATGCTCAGTGCATCTGTGCCCCAAGCTCTGTCGTCTGGGAATGGCGATACGAACTGAGGAAGTTGGGTATTGAGGAACGTCGCAAATAGATCTATGACTGGTTTTCCCCATTGTTGGAACACTGCCTGGCACACCCGGCGATCTAGGGACCATTCCGCCGGTGCCGTTTTGGCCTGTCTTGACAGTTGGTCTGCTATCACGTTCGTCTTTCCCGCGATGTGTCGAGGCAAGAGGGTCAGGTTGAATTCCATGCAGAGTTTGAAGATGCTGGACACCTCTAGGTGGAGTGACTCTGAATGGGTCCCTCCTCCCCTCCTGATGTATGCTACTGTGGATGTATTGTCGGAGAACACCCGGATCGTTTCTCCTTGTAACGCTGGTCCCCACTGTTCCAGTGCTCGGAGGACAGCTCTCAGTTCCAAGTTGTTGATATGCAACGATCGCTCCTGAAGGTCCCATGTTCCTGCCAGTTGGTGGTCCCCCATGTGGGCTCCCCATCCTGACAGTGAGGCGTCCGTGTACAGAGAGGTCCTCGGGTTCCCCGGGTGGATCGGGATGCCAGATATGAGGTTGGCTGTCTCCCCCCACCATAGGGCATCCTGCCGTGGGAAGTTCTCTAGGGGGATCATGTCCTCCCACTTGATCCCCTTCCAGTAAGTTTTCCGGAACCAATGGAGGCTCCTTGCCCTCCATAGTCCCCATGGAACCAAGTCCGCCATGGAATCGATCATCCCTATGATCTTGCTGAGGTCTCTTGCTGAAATCGACTGCAGATTCAGGATTTCTTTGATTGCTAGCGCCACTGCTAGTATTCTCTCGTCCGAGGGTCGTACCGTGAAGGGGGTCGTCCGAAAGAACGCTCCTAGGAACGGGAAGCAACGGCTTGGATCCGTTCGGGATTTCCTCAGGTTGATCCCGAAGCCCAGCTGCGTCAGGAGTGTGCTGGTGAGGGTGGTGTGTTCCCGTAGCTCCGACGTTGACCTGCCTCGGATGAGCCAGTCGTCGAGGTAGCTGTGGACCCGGATATGCCTTCGGTGGAGGAAACTTAGAACCGGTTTGAGGATGGATGTGAATACATGGGGTGCTGTGCATAGGCCGAACGGAATAACTGTGAATTGGTAGGCCTTGTTGTTGATAGCAAATTTGAAAAATTTGTACGCCGACGGGTGTAGTGGTACGTGTAGGTAGGCGTCCTCTAAATCCAGTGATGTCGAGAGGTCGCCCTCCTGGATTGCTTCTCGGATGGATATGAGACTCTCCATTTTGAAATGCTGTTTGTCGATAAACTGGTTCAGACGGCGCAAGTTGAAGATCACCCTGCGGCCGCCGGATTTCTTGTCGATGACTCTGGCAGGGCTGAAGAATCCCTTTTCCCCCACTGGAACCTGTCGGATGGCCCCTTTCTCCAGCAGGGTTTCGACTTCCTCCTCCAGTTCTCTGTCCCGTCTTTGCATCATCCACTTTGGTGCTTCTTTCGACAGTCTGGGGATCGACTTGAACGGTGGTTTGTAACCGCTTCTTATTATGGACAGTACGAAGGGGTCGTCCGTCACTGCTTCCCACGTGTCGAGGTGGAAGTGTAGCCTGCCCCCCACCTGTCGGCGAAGGGGTGCAGGCAGTTGATTCCTGATGTCACTGTCCGTTGCCCTTCCCTCTCCCATTCTTGCCTCGTTGCTGGGAGAACGAACTGTTCTTGGGGCGGTAGTCGTTATCCCGTTGTCCGTTGCCGCTCTTTCCCTTCTTATGTTTGGAACCCTGGTAGAATGAGCCCCTCTGTTTCCGCGGTCCCGACGAGTGGTGGGGCTCGGGAAAGGGTCCTTGGTTCCCTGACTTTCCATGAGAGAAACCTTTCTGCTTCAGGTTGTAGCTGGAGTCCCTTTTCTGCGGCTTAGTCTTATCCCTGAGCTCCGGGGCGATGGTGAGAAGCTCGCCGTTAAAAAGTTTATCCGTTTTATGGTACGGTAGAAGGCGGAGGCGGCCCAGTGTGTCCTTAGGCATTGCTGGTGCCCCTTTCAGGAATGCGTCTCGGCGGTGAAGTACAAAGTTTGCTGTAGACCGGACGTTCCAATCAATTGTCTCTTTCTGGTATTCAATGGCTTGTTTTAAAAGATCCGCACAGTCCGTGAGCATCTTTTGTTCTTGGTTAGCTACTGGTGTGCGAAGGAATGATTGGAGGGCTGCTAGGGCTGATGACGCTGTTAATTCCGCGTGGGAGGCTGCTCGCGTGCCAATTCGCATGAGCCTTTCCTCCGCTTCATACTGCTTGAGCGGGATCTGAATGGACGTTGGTTTCGGGAGGCACGAGTCAAATTCCATCGATGCTGATTCCGCCAGGTATTCGGCCTCCTTAAAGGTGGTATAGTTCTTGGCCCTAGGTGGGGCCTTGTGGTGGTTGCCGAAGAAAGATCCGAAAAAAAATTCCAGTTTACTTGGGTCGTGTCGTTCCAGGTCCTTTCCTGTAACGATTGGCTTTCCTCCGTCGCGCAGTTGGCCTCCGGTATCCAGAAGTGATCGGTGAAGCATGGCCGACTGAGGCAGCATGATAAATTCAGTTGTCCGATCTTCCATCCTGGCAAAGGATGCTTTGGGAGGATCGTCGGGATTCCCTGGCGAGGTGTCCGGTCTAGCCCGGAAAAAGGTTGATGGTAGGTGATGCCTCACTTTTTTGGCCCGTTGTTCGAATAGCTTCCGCCTGGATAATTCTGCGTCGTCGGGCTTTTCGTCGCTCCCATCTGAGGAGGATGTTGAGCTGCTACTGCTGTTCGTCCTCCTTCTTTTACGTGAAGGCCGTGAAGGACCGTCCTTCGAGCGTGATCGCCGCGGTTGGGGGGATCTGTCGCGCGAATTACTTCGTCTCCTAGGATTGGAGTCCCTGTTGTTGGAGGGGCTTCTAGCTTTCACATAACCAGGCTTATTCGTAGTCTTGTAATTTGAGTGGTTTCCTTGACGAGGTTGATGTTGTGGTGACTGATGGCGATTCCCGACCACTGGCGTCACACGTCGGTCCGGTGAATGACGTCGTCCCTGAGTTTGGTGAACTGGGGGCGACTGGTGCCTAAATGGCGACTGTGGCGACTGTCCCCAATGTCTTGGTGTGCGCCGGTCCCCTGTCCGTTGATGATCCCGTCCCTGGTGGGATAGGGGCGACTGGCGATCGTCTCTCGACCTCCTTGCGTCCGGCGGTCGCTGAACAACAGGTGACTGCTGGTCTTGCGATCCCAATGGTGTTTGTGCAGCACCCTGAAGCTGTAGAATGAACTGGTCTGGGTTAACGAGGGGAACTCCCGGTGACAGAGTCGCCCTAGGGGGCTGATGATGACTGTAATGTCCAGTGTAGCCTTCCGGTTGGGATTCCCCAGCTGCTGAGTATGCAATTTTTCTTGAGTGCGTCTGGTGAAAATTGGCATCCTCTCCTTGAATAATCCCAGAATTATTGTGCAAATGTCCGTAGTTGAACGAGATGGGGAAGTCCATGTCAATTCCTAGTCCGTTATCCACGTGGTCGTGTCGCGGCGACTGAGTCCTGCGTGTCAGAGCGCCGGGCTGCGGCGACTGAGTCCCGCGTGCAGGAGCGACGGTGCCCGGGGCCGATGGCCGTAGGAAACTGGGTCCCGCCAGTAGTTTGTCGACCGGTCCCATCTTGGTGATAATTTGCTGTTCGAAATCGGCTTTCAATCGTGCTTCCGAATTTGAAATCCGATCGTTGATGCTACCAAACATCTTCATCATGTTCGCTTGCATCTCTTTAATGGCATCCAAGGTTGTTTTCTTTGTCTTCGAGCTTGGAGAATCGGCGACTGACGGCGACGATGCGGTCGAGTCGCTGACGCTGTGGCCTTTGTTCATTACTTCCGCTGATAAGAAATCGTCTTTTTCAAGTCCCTCGCGGAGTAAACGTTCATCTAAGCTGTTGATTTTCCCACCGGATTCCAACATCTTCCTTCTAGCACGCTGTAGTTTACGATCATCAGATCGATGCCAAGTGCGGCGAATCTTCTTGCGCTGTTTGCCGCTGTGTTCCCGACAAAGATCACACAGTCTGGTGACGAAATCACACTTCTTACAATGACGGCACGTTGGATGTCGATCGCCGGGAGTAAGTCTATGCTTACACGTTCCGTAGATCACTTTCCCAGTCATCCAGCAGCATGCACGTAGACAGGTAATAAAACTAAAAAGATTTAAACGAGCAACGAAGGACGCGACGTGTAGACCAGGTCCGCACGCCACGCTGCCCACGAAAAAAGTGACGATGAAGGCCACCTGGCGCTGGGATCGCACACGCGATGCGCCCGGGGGCAGGCTGGGGGTAGCATGTGGAAATCTCGTTAGTCATGGGCAGGTAAAGAGCAAACATGCTCCGATAAGCTATAAAATAAGGTGAGTATTTTTGGAAGATGTAAAAACAACCACAATCCGACCACATTGCGAAGACGGCGACACAACTCCTCAGAGTTGATAATGATTCCTCTAAAACCTGAACTTCCGGTTTGGATTTTCAAATGCTCTAAGAGTGGATGCGGATATGTAGCTAGGTTATCGCTGTGCCTAACATTGCAAAGCCTCCTGCAGTAAAGGCTGTCCTTATAAGTGCCAAAAATAGGCAACTAAAATAGGAAGAGAACTTTCAAAATAACTGACACAGTTTCCAAATTCTTCCAACTGAAGGCGGCACTTGGCAAACCTGCCGCACCGCTATTTGTCTCGCCTTCTAGCGTGCATTGTGAAAGGTAACACATACATGGCCTCACTTTAGGAGGCTTCGGCTCTTAACGGAAATGATAGCATGCATCGACGATCGTTATTTAGATGTCGACGTCGTAAGCTAATTCTTTTAATTATTCTATTTTATTTTGTTCTATTCTTTTTTGTTGAATTTGCCCAAAATTTACTTTTATTGGAAGTAATCAATTGTTTCGATCAACGACGCTTTTCGGTTATTAAAAAACCGATCGGATCCTCGGTTCGGTTTGTTTTACAACCATGTTTACGTTTTGTACTCTTAGATTTCAAAATAAAGGTTATTTACCGTTCCAATATCCTTGCAAATTTTCGACAGTCAGGTTTTCTGGAGTTGGAGGGGCTCAGAACGACTGTCTTCATCAGGCTACCACATCACCGCTTACTTCGCCGTGAACGTGAGCAGTGATGTGGTGAACGACGAAGTAAGCGGTGATGCAGTAGCCCGATGAAGACAGTCGTTCTGAGCCCCTCCAACTCCAGAAAACGTAACTGTCGAAAATTTGCAAGGATATTGGAACGGTAAATAACCTTTATTTTGAAATCTAAGCGTACAAAACGTAAACACGCACTCGAATTTTCAAAGTAAGCGATGTGACATTTTTAAATTGTTTTACAACAGAAATCGTAACCGAATTTTCGGTTAACTGCATATCCCTAATCGTCAGAGAAAACTACATTAATACTTTTTGCTGTAAGAGACAAAAAAATGCAAGGTGTCAAGCAATAAAATTACCGACTGAAGTTTGAGTTGACCGATATTTGTTTGAGATAATGAGGTTTATTTTGTACGGGGCCAACCAAATAACACAAAATTGTTTGACTTAACTGATAATTCTACTTAAGCGAGTTTGAGTTAACTAGGTTTTAAAGTATGGCGTACAAATGCAATAGAACTGTTCTAGCAAACAAAATAGCTAGGAAGAACATTTTACATACGGTATTTCTATCTTCGGTAAGGCTGCACCAATACTGATACTAGATCGGATCAGTTGCCGATATCCATCGGATCGGTCTCTGCAACTTTTGCTGAAATATCGATAACTTGGGAACTAGTGTTGCACGGTATCAAGTTTTTGCAGGACGGTACGGTACGGTTCTGAAAACGGCGGTCTACAGTAATATCACGGTAATTTAGGAAATAATTTTGCGCTGTTATTCACTTGAGCACAAAAGAATCAAATATGGCTCTTAGCATTTAATTTTTTTTACTAAATAGTGGAACTTCGCTTTCATCTTGATGGGACGCTGCGACATAGACCATAAATACAAAATCGCTAGTACGCGCTTGTTACTGAAGAGCTGCTCCCTCCCCAATTCCCCCCCCCCCTCCTGCCGCACTGTGGGCAAGCAGTGGGGTCGGATT
>JAHWFP010139130.1:45761-58998 GCA_023313725.1 Lithobius niger
TATCAGGTTTATTGTTGTAAGAGGCATTGTTATGAGGTTTAACTGTACAAGAATGAGTGTCTTGAACTTTGGTAAACTCCATAATAATAAGATTCCAAATAAAATCTTTTTAACTTCTTTTAAAAGTGTTACTCATTCTGCAAAGTGTGCCCTCTTACCTCTAAAGGATTCCAAGAAATTAATTGAAGTTTTACTAATGGTGTAAATACTTTGGGTAAACACAAGCCTATATAAGCGTTCTTGTAGCTTTCGGGATATTGATTTTTCCATCTTTCAAACCGTCGCTTAATGGAGTTAAAAGACCGGAAGTCATCAATAACGTCTTCAAACACAGTCTCGGCTTGACCAAGAATGCGTTCTGAAATACGCAAATGAGAAAATTATGTCACCGAACAAGTACTGTAGTTAAATTTAAGCAAATCGATTCAATTCAACAGGATTAAAGGTTCTGCTGACTATGCCAACAAGTCAAATGAGTTACCTCGTTCTGCTTTAAACTGGGAAGTATCAGTGTCCATTTCTTCATCATCGGATGACATGCCATCCAAGTGAGTAAGGTTTGTACCACGAGCTTCACGGGCACGCCGCCGTCTTGTTCTAAAAATGCAAAAGAAAAAAATCTTAACTAACGTTTTACAAGGTGTGCCGAAAATCCGGTCAACAGATAGGCCCAAGTTTATATTTAGTTTCACCCTCATTTTCCCCTGAAATTAAATGTTAGCCACAACTGATCAAACCAGACGAATGTATAATTTGTGGAAACTTACGCTACTTTGTTAAGCAGTGCACTGTTGCATTTGTTGTTAATGGACTTGTTGCATTTTGAGCAGGGACGACACTAAGGGGGGGGGGGGGGGGGGGAAATGGGGCATGGTCCTCCCCCGGTGCCCCCCACCATCAGATAAACGAAGAAAATGTTGGTTACTTATTAAGTAAACTAAGTTAATTTCTTTCACAGCGACAGGAAAGACTTGAGGTCACATTAATGGAGCATAATTGTTACTGTGAGGGTTGTAAAATCATTTTTTAAGCTATATTTAAAAATATTCTAAAAAAAAAAGCGGTGTAGAAAACAGTTCAGAACGTTTGGCAAGAGAATCGCAAGAGTGTTATTTTTACTTTTCTTTTTTTTTGGAGGGGGGACCTCAAAAGCAGCATTTTTCGGTTCGCCCCCTGGCTAAAATTGCTGCCCCAATGCCGCCTCCCCAGTAAAGTAATTCTAGCGTAATTCTAAAGTCCCTGATTTTGTGTCTACTGAATTTGTCCCAAGCTCGATTTTTGAACTTAAGATATGGCAAATAGTCATGTCTGAATGTATAGTGTCAGTACGGCTGAGTGGACTCAAAGGTCAAGTAGTAAATCCCACATTGGTCCTATATTGATCCCACATTGGTCTCAAAAGTCGAGGGCTCAATTCCTCCTCACGCAGTCTGACATTTCATTCCAGAAGGCAACAGAAGCAGGTTTGCATCTGTATTCATTTATCACTAACCGAACCAACGGCTTTCTGTACTTTCTGAAGTATACAACATTTAGTTCAAACTAATGTCGAGATAAACTACCGAAACCATTAAAATAAAAGACATTTTGGTTTGATTACAACACAAAAATGTCATTATCCTTGGCAGAATAACAACTCAGAGGAAGCCTGAAGGAACCTGTTATGACTTCAAACCAAAGTCAGTCAGTTTTTTCAACCTGAAGGGCAAACATCTTTAAATATCTTTATGTTATCAAATCAAGACTATAATTCTTCTCAAACACAATACAAAACAGAAAAAAGGTTGCAATCAAATGAAGCAACCTCGTAGAAACAAACGCAAGTGACATTCTTAGCCATAAAATTATTGTTTATTTAATACTAAACTGAGCAATACAAGGGCTGATTTAAATCATTAATTTTTTGGGTTGATTCAAATTGTGACTTAATGAATAAATCAATTTGATTTAAATCAATGAATTACATCATGATTTAAATCAACAAAAAAATCAATGATTTAAATCAACTTTATTTTAAGCAGTCAATTCGTCTGTGAAGAAAATGGAAACCAACTTTTTTTCAGTTACAATGCTCAGTAGCCAGAGGAAATCCATTGCTGCAGTAAAGCGGTGTTAAGAAGAGGACACACATAGCTAGATCCTGCAAGTACATGGAAAAGGGATCCCAAGTTGTACTCCTCATGGAACTTTGTAGTCTTAGCTAGATGTTCAAGTCAACAAACGGGCTGTTCAGTCAACAAACGGGCTGTTCATTCTTCAGAAATTTTTCATTCAAGGTACATTTTTATAAAATAATAGCGTATTTCAACAGGTTAGGCTATAATGAGAAAAAAGAGACTTAAGAGTTCAAGATTGCCTGGGAAAAATTCTCCTCACCTCCGGACAGAGAAGAATCCGTCGGCGAGAACAAAGAACGCAGCCTAAACCAGCAACAAAAGCTGGCTTGGAGTCGAAATAGGGTAACCGCAGTGTTAGGCGCGGTTGTGCAATGGTTTTCACGGAGAGGAAAACTATCGGGGCGTGACATCAGTGCAAAATAAGGGTAGGAGCCGCCGATCAAGTGGGTTGGCAAACGAAGCCGAGAAAATTTCAGTGGACTGTGTAAAATTTCCATGGATCGAGCCGAAAGCCACACGCGAAGCAAATAGGTCAATATTGTTGCCCCATGAAGTTAACCAATTTCACATTTAAATTCGACGAATTACACCTATCAACACGCGTAAGATCAAAAGGAGTTTACACGCAGGTGCATTTTAGAAAAATTTAAGCTGGAGGCTAGATGCAAATCAACTTGCTTTTCCATGATGCAACCTGGCGAAGTGTGGAGAAGTATCCACAATAAAAGAAAGAGCGGCGTGCATCCTTAAGTTCCTTCCCGACGCATGCCCGAAACAAAAGTGAGCAGGCAAGCGCTATATCAGTATGATATAAGGCGCGGCGCCAGCGCTCCTAACAGCAGAGAGCTAAACTCACCATAATACGGATTGAAACAGTAAACAGGAGTTTCAATTTAATTCCGGGCAATTAAAAGAGCAAATCGAAACGATTTAGCACATAATGAAGGTTAGTATTTTGCAGATAGTAAGAAACATCAATTTACCAGTGGTACCTGGTTGAAATTGGTTTCTATTGCCTAAACGAAAATATACATTACCACAAATTATTAACATCCTCTCTTCTAATGCAGTTTTCCCAGAGAAGAACTTACGCCTAAACCTCTAGACAGCTCGTCATCGTCATACTCTAGCACTTCTCCCATACATAAGCAATGGAGCCAAGCCATTCCCCATATTTTGTATCTCTGTTGTCATGATGGAATAGAGAGGGGAGGCTAGGCAGGGTACAGGTAATGTACATTTTCGTTTAGGCATTAAAAACCAATTTCAACCAGTTGCCACTGGTAAATTGATGTTTCTATTTGCCAACGAAAATAAACATTACCTACAAATTATTAGCATTTATACAGACCTCGTCACATATGGAGGTGGGACCATCATGACGAGTGCCCTGATGCTACGAGCTGGCGCCCCCTGAGTCGAAGACCCAGTGAACCTGAAGCGAAGGTAATGTATTACCTTCTAGGGGATGTAAGTTGTAATCGTTCTTCAGGTGGTAGAAATTCCCTCTTTTTTTTTTCATTTTCTCAGAAGGAAAAAATGTTACCATTGTTTAATGGAAAGGTGTTGTGTCTTGGTGCCTTCTGGTAGATATTTACCCTGCATAGGATTGAGATGGCACGTAAGTGATGTCAGAGAATCTAACGCAAAGTATGCAGGGAAGCTTACAGGTTCAATGATAAGCCTAGTTCTGCCAAAGGCAAAGGAAGCCTGGTGGTAGAAATGACAACTGAAGGATCCTTTTAATCACAAGGTAACAGATCTAAGCCTTCATAAAAGGTGAAGTGTTGATGATAAAGGCCGTTTCGTCTTTATTGCTTAATGAAGGACGGAAAGCTGTTGACGAAGGATCAATCATTAACGGAATAAATGGGGGAAGAAATACAGATGGCTAAGGTCGAACCATAGACGTCACAAATGTGCTAGTATGATCGCTCAAAACGATTTTTATTTTTTCGAAACGGCAGACGTCCTGTTGATCTTTTGTGTATTATGCCAAGTTGCAGGTTCGCATAGCTGAAAAGTGTATGGTGAGCCCAGCATGGGGGAGAGCCCTGAAGGACGAGGGGCGTCATAAGCTGCATTTGTAATGACGATAGTGTGCTGTTAAGCTTGGCAGACGAGAGGCCAGCCTCAGGATTCGGCTGCGAGGGAACAAACGGTGCACTGTTGGCAAAGGCTTAGATTTGTTGGTTGCTGAAGGATGACCGGCCTATTAAAAGCCTCCAAGTAGAAGGACATGAGGCCGCCCCTGTCAGCAACTATTTGACAAAGAGCGAAGGTAGTTTGATAATAGAATCAATGATTTTGGAAAATGAGAAGGCTGAAGGAGGAGAGAAGACTAACGGGTCACCCCTCGAAGGCGAAAGACTTGAAGAAACGACGTGAAGATCTAGAAGATATCGAGTGGCACTGCCAAAGAGTGAGCTGAATGACATCCGTCAACGTACCATCACGTCTTGTATTGAAGTTTGAAAAGCATATCTATATTCAGTGCAAATAAGCGACACGAAAAAGGAGTCGAAGAGGAATCCAAGACCATGTAGTGGTCCGAAGGGGTTGAACGTGTTCGCAGGCTGCTGGATGCAGCGCAAAGAGTAGTCGAGCGAAGGTGGCATGCTTCCAGGAAAAGCATCGTAGGTAGTAAAAATGGTTAGTAAAAATCCTCCGATGTTACGAAAAAAGTCGTCAGCAGCAAGGGCCGAAGGTGGAGATTCCAGATTTGTGGCCCCTGTGCCACGAAGTAGCCGAAGGACGAAGCTTCGAAGAGCGCGGCACGAAGGTGCCGTCAAAATGCGAAGTGTATCGAAGTCTATCCTTGCGACACTAATTCGATAATCTAGAAGAATCCGGGACCAACCCAAGGTCCGACAAAGGCAAGGCATGCCGAAGGATGCTAGAAGCAGCATGAAGGATGGACGGATAGTCAGGCAAAGGCGAAGGCATGACCTCGCGTTTTCCGCAGCTCTGCCCACGATGGACCGAAAGCAAGGATAGTCGTTATACTTGTAATGCAGGCAAAGTGGCACCGAAATGCCACGAAGGAGCCGAAAATTCAAAGGACGAAGGGGAAGGAACACACTGGACCGGGGAGAGCGACCACGGATGTGGCAGCAGAGAAGTAAGATTGAGAATGGCTCAGCTCTATCGCTTGTATACGAGAGGATTGCGTCGCGCATGCGCACTTAGAGTATGACACTGACTAGCGGCTTCTCTGGGGAAACTGCATTAGAAGAGGGAATGCTAATAATTTGCAGATAATGTAAATTTTCGTTGGCATATAGAAAAATTACTTTACGTTCCTTTAATTCAATAGGCTTCTTCGCCACCAAAATGCCGAAAGACACATTCTACTTTCACTTAGGAAATCAAGACGTCAGTTTTGAACGCGTCAGCCAAATGAAAAGCAAACACACAATTTACTACAAACTTTCGGTAGTTTTTTTGTCAATAAAAAGAATTTTTTGGGGGCAAAAGCCTTGCATATAAGCCTTGCTAATACTGGTACAGTATTTTGATTCTGAAATTGTGCGTAACAATCTGTTTTCAACAATCAATTATCAAGCCTTGTTAATCTAATTTGGGTGTGGAACATCACGACTGCCCATGCTCTATCTGTATTTAGGTTTTATGACTTTTTGTTAGTATTGATGGCCGACAACGAGCCGCCTGTCAACACCACGTCGAGTTGCCCTGCTCGATTTGTGGACTCTCACGCAGCCGTATTTCCTCCTTGTAGCAGCGCGGCGTCTGTTGTTAACCCTAACAAAGATTCGAAAGCCGACATCGTTACACCCGAAAACCTTGCCGGTGTGCGTCGGGGTTACGCAGCTTTAAACGAAAAGTTTAAGACTTTTTACTTAACAGAGACAATGGTAACCGAATCTGTCCTTTGTTTTCTAAGAGTGCATCAGCTGAAATGCCTCCGGGCTTGTTGACATCCTCGCGCGGCCAGCGCTTCACCTTGACCTTTTCCTCAGGCATTTCCCTCCTCCAGCTACTTGCCTCCCCCACGACCGCGAATGGTCTGCTTCAACCAGCCATGTGCTTCCCGGCAGGAGCGAGCCAGGCCAAGTGCATTCCAGCGCGAGGGCATCGAGTCTTGGTGCCGTCTTTAGGTCTGGTATTGTGGCAAATGCTTTTCCTCACGTGGATTCTGTGGCTACTCAAACAAGACAGGACATAATCGATGGTAAGAACATTAATCTTACTGCCCATGTTTGCAGTTCGTGTAAGGAGCAGCACTGTGCCACGATTTGCAAGGCCCCGAATGCCAATAGGCAGCAAGATAAGGCTCCAGCGAAGCGTATTCCCAATACGTCATGACTTCCTGGTTTTTCTATGAAAGCAGCAACCCCTATTGATGTTGACGAGTTAGAAAAAGAACTTGCTCTTTTCCTAGACAAGGCAATTGTGGAGGAACTTTTAGAAGCTCTACGCACAGGCTTCCAAGCTTTGCCACAAACCTCCCTTGAATGCCGCAACCTGCTGTCTACTAGACTCGAACCGGATGTTGTTTCACAGCTTATTGAAAGTGAACTTCTTAAGCGCTATCTCATCGGACCTTTTGACTCCCCCCCCCCCTTCCCTACCGTCAGAATCAACCCCATCGGTCTGGCGACTGGGAAGGATTCAGGAAAAAAGTGGCTTGTCGTTGACCTCTTCATCTCCTCATAACGATCCCCATAATTGTAGTTTGAATGAGCTCATTGACAAGTCCAAGTTTTCACTTTCTTACACACGTTTAGACGACGCAATTAGAATCATTTCCGGGAATGGTCCTAAAACCTTTCTTTGTAAAGTTGACATTACCGACGCTTTTAAGCTTATTCCCATTCGCGCAGAACTTTGGCACCTTCAAAGGGTACGGTGGAAAAATAAATACTATTTTTTTGTGCGTTTAGCATTTGGTTCGCGCTCCAGCCCAAAAATATGGGACCAACTCGCGTCTTTTCTTTGCTGGGTTCTGGAGCACCGTTATAAGCTTGCGATTTTACATCTTCTTGACGATTTTTTAACCGTTGATGCTTCTGAATGTGCTGGTTTGCGGACCATGTCGTTACTTACGTGGTTGTCTCGTAAGTTATGGATTCCTTTGGATACCCACAAGACAATCGGCCCCGTTAAGGTTTTAGACTTCCTGGGGATTAGTCTGGACACTTCTAAGATGGAGGCTCGATTACCCACAGACAAGAAGCTACGTATCTACGAACTGTTACAAACCTTTGGGTCTAAAGCATCGTGCACCAAACGCAAACTTCTCAGTCTCTAGAGGACATTTAAGTTTTGCTTCGTGTGTTATTCCTGCAGGACGCTCCTTTGTAGGTCATCTTTTAGCTCTGTCGTGATCAGCGAAATGCTGATTGCTGAATGCTGAATGCTGATTGTCGCGAGACTTTTCTTGGTGGTCCCTGCTGCTAGACGATTGGAACGGTGTTTCCTTGCTTCGTGAATGCGAGACAACTCACGCTCCGGACTTCGGAGATCTTTAAGGATGCATCCTCCACAATCGGCTTCGGAGGCTACTTTGCTGGGCGTTGTTTTGAAGTGCCTGGCTCCCGGAGATTCCTGCTACGGAAAATAGTTTAGTGTCCATGGCCCTGGTGGAACTTTAGCCTATCGTGGTTGCTGCAGTTTTGTGGGGCACATTTTGGGACAGAAAACGTATTCTTTTTCGCTGTGACAATAGTGCCACGGTTAATATTATCAATAAAGGCAGATCTCCAGTTGCGGCTATAATGCGACTTATGAGGCGTCTGACGTGGTGCGCACTGAGGGGTAATTTTAGTATTTCAGCCACCCAAATTCCCGGCAGCACTACTCTAATTGCAGACTCTCTTTCTCTCGGTTGCAGCTGGAAAAATTCAGACAGTTGGCCCCTACAGCTCGTCTTCTCCCGGAACCTTGTCCAGACTTCAGTTCAATGATAATGCCTTAACAGCTACTGTTCATGGACTTTTCGAGGCAGCTATCAATCCCTGTACGCGGCAAGCCTACACAACTGGCTTCAATTTGTACAAATCCTTTTTTGGTGCGGTTTGGGGTGGCCTGGATCAACCTGCTGCCCACGACATCTGAACGCCTGCTTGTTTACCTTGCAGCATTTTGTTTTTCTGTGCTGCGTCTGAAACACGGCAATATCAAGCTCTACCTGTGTGGTATTCGTTTTGCTTTTCTGCAGCAAGGTCTCCCCAGTACACTGTGCAATACTGCGGGTTTAACCCACCAATGCTGGCTACAGTACTTTGGGCTATCAAGCAAACAGCAGTTTCTGTCAGGAAACCACGCCTTCTAATCACCGCTGACATCCTTCGTAATTTAGTGTTGACCATAGACGAGGAGTATTTTCCCCATTCATTGATGTTATGATGGAGGCAGCATGTACAACAGCTTTCTTCGCCTTCCTTCATTGCAGCGAATTTACTGTTCGCTTGGCCTTTGATTTTAACACCAACCTCTCCATGTCCTGTGTTGCCTTGGACCACTTGGCAGTGTCTGCCTGCGTTAAACTGAAAGCTTCCAAAATGGACCCTTGCTGATAAGGACCACGATCCACTTGTTCTGCACTGGCCAATTTGTTTGTCCTGTCCATTCCCTGGCAGCCTACATTCAACATAGGGCTAGTGCTTCTACCACTACAACGGAGCCTTTCTTTCTACAGGAGGGTGGGAGGTCGTTATCTAGAGCGTTCTTCATCGCCAAGCTGAAGATACTTCTGCAACGGATAGGTCTCAACCATACCCTTCACAATGGACACTCCTTTCATATAGGGGCTGCCACCTCGGCTGCCAAGGCCCAAGTTGAGGACCACTTGATCAAGACCCTCGGTAGATGGGCATCTGACTGCTATGTGCGATACATTCATACCAAACCTAACTCACTACAGATAGCACAGCTACGCATGTGTACTTGTTAATGCCTAGACCTCCTAGCCTGTTTTTTTTTTTTTTAACGTTTGTTTGGATGTGTATGGTGTTATGTCTTGGTGTATGTATTGTATATGTGCTGGGTTTTTTTTTTTGTCTTTCTTTTCAGGTGACTAGCGGGGAAAAAAAAAAACAACAAACAATAATAATAATGGTATTGTTACAGATAATTAGCTCTGTGTTCATCCGGGCTTGAGCTACTGATCGTGTTTCGTTGACTGTTCTGTATGTCTGCTTATACATTTTTTTTTCAGGCGTTCCTGCTGGGGTTGCTAAGTACGTATATTTTTTTTTTGTTTGGTGTTTTGGGGGCTTGATTTGTAGCATTATTTGTATTATTTTTTTTATTGTCTGTTGAGGCAATGACCTTCCTTCATTTTCACACCTCTTTTGGGGGCCCGACAGGAATAGGACTGACCTCTGGCTCCCAAAAGGCTCATCGGCTGTACCGGCCTGATGCGAGGAAGGTGCAGTACATCCGTGCTCACCCTACTTGCGTCCAACAAGGCCGTGCGGTCAGACCGGGTCTCTTCGGGGGCGGTACTCCACAAGACCGCCCCATTTTTGCCATATTTCATGTTTTTTAGATGATAATAAACAGTTTTACCATACACTTGTGTTCGTGTCGTTTCATACCCTTACTTAGATACAGAGTAAACTACACTAATTTTGACCCACTAGCTTCATCAGGCAGGAGTAACATGAACAAAACCATCAAGGTTGCAAGTAACTTGAAGTAAGGCTGTACCTAGCATATTTTTTCCTGCCGAGCCGATACAGGGTTCAGACAATTTTTTAATTCTCAATTTCCCTGACATTTCCAGGTGTTCCAGGTGCAGCCAATGGGAATTTCCAGGTGTTTACACGATGTTTAGTTGGGAACACAGAAGGTAATGTTTTAATTAATACATGTACGAAAATAATCCAACATCCCAGAAATGGCTGTTTAGACTAGTCCAGACGGGATTAAATACTTTTTCATCAGGGATATTGGTTTCAGCCCAAGATTTGGTTTATTGAAGTAATATTTGAACACATTACAGCACAAATGAAAATATTTGCTACTAACCTAGGATTTTGTTTCTGATCTGGTTATTCAATGAAACTTGCATATCAGACTTTAAGGCATTTTTTTTTCAAATTTCCCTGTATATTCCCCGTTTTAAAAAAAATTTCTTGTTTTTCCTGAAATTTCCCTGAGATTTTGGCTCTACTTTCATTTTCCTTGAGATTTCTAGGTTCTCCAGGTTTTACAGGTTTTGTCTAAACCCTGCGATACCGAGCCGAACGCTCAAAAAATGCCTGGTACGTCGAGCATAACCGAGCCGAACAGTGATGCCGAGCAGAACCGAGCACCTTAAACAGGGTGCTGCCGAGAGTACCAGCTTTTTTTCCCCATTTTCTCACATTCCAACTTTTCATTTTTTTCATATTTTTCACAAACCCGCTTTTCATTTTTCTCACATACCTACTTTTCATTTTTGTATCACTATTTCTTCGTTTTCATAATATACACGTCAGTTTCACAATTCTTTAATACATTTTTTTCTTTTCCAGTAACCATTGTAATTTCTCTGTAATTTCACTCGAGAGAGAAAGCGAATTCAAAGCAATTCCGGTAATAAACCAATCAATTTTATTTTTCGTGTTCTAACAACAGACATGTCTACCTCATTCCCGGTCCAAAATGAAGACGGATAATTTGATTGTTTTTTTACTTCGACAGTGCGTTTTGCCGTATTTTTCACACAACACTTGTGTGTTTTTTTTTTTTTTTTTTACATTTTCTCCTTTTAATTTACCACTGGCAAATTTCACAATTTCCACACCGACAGCATCCCTGTAATCAGTACTCGCTAAATGTCAAGCAGGCTTCTAGTTAGAAAAATTCTTTCACTAAAACAGCCTGGCGTAGCAGCCACCATAGGCTACTATTAGTTTCGCACACTGTAATTGATGGCGTCTCGACATATCTGGTATGGCCAATTAAGCCTGCATTAACAATCATTATCACAACAAAAGTAATTTTATTCTGAGGCAAGTTACTTTTAAGCTAATAAAAGTTTTACCAATTGACCATTCAAAACAATTAAATTAGTGCTGTTGACACTAAAACTCTTGATGTAGGTAAGTTTCCTAACTTTTTTTCAGGTTTCAGAAATGAGCGTAATGGTGTAACAAACAATACTTCCAGTTGTACTAAACCAGCAACCATGGGCACTTTATGCCTAAAAAAGAACCTTCCGCTATACTATAATACACTACTGCGGTTACCAAGCGTAATATGAAAGCGAATGTCCGAAAAAGCATTAAAAAAAAAGGAGTTAATCTAAGCGAATTACCGGCAAATTTAGTTATTATGTATAGAATTCTGTGGTAGTTCTTTAACTTTTGTTCAGCAGGAACCATAACCATCGACTGACATACGCCAAAATGAAGCTCGCGTTCAAGGTCCAGTGGACACAGGATCGCGCGCCAAGACTATACGCGAGGCGTGCTGCTCGACTCAGTTAAATGGACGTAATTGCTCGGTAAACCGAGACTGCCGGTCATGCTCTGCTCGGCGAGAATCGGCTTGGCAGCTCGTTATCGGTACAGCCTTAGTTGCAAGCAACAGACAGGACAATGTATATTTGATTCGAGCAACAGCATGCTCACACACGATTTGCAGCGACAGTGATACCATCTTTCGACTAGTATGACTACTAGTTTTAATGAGCAAGTCCCATTGCTCAGCTAGGAGTAAAGAGATCAGGAGAAAGATCTTAGAAATATTTGGGTAGGTTTGGAGATGGAGATTCATTAGTCAAATTCCACGGCTTCTGAAGATGTTAATAGCCCGGCTGTCGACCGTTCTTAGGTGTGGTTTGTAACGTGTGTCAAGACTTGATAAGGAGTGTTGATGCCGTTCAGTCAATGTTATGTTTGGGACTTGTGTAGAGTGGATATCAACGCAATTCTTTTTGTAACGCCTATCGACGACTAAATGGTATTTGTGCACACTTTTTCAAGTCTTTCGTTTCATCTCTCTAATGTACATACTTCCACACAGCACGCAGGGCACTGCGTAATCGCTACTTTTTGCCCAGGGAACCTCATCAAGGGGAAGGCAAGTGGGTGGGGGGGGGGGGGCGGACGATAGCACAACATTCTTCACCGGAGCAGTCATCAGGTCCTTCTTCCAGGCTGCGGAGTAAGGAGAGGTGCATCGAGAAGCGTTGGCTCATGAACGGGTTGGCTACGGGTTGCGAGCAGAATAATTTTAATTCGAGTCGAGCCAAGCCGAGCCGAGTTTGCAACAGAAGAATTGCGTATCGAGCGGAGTTCGAGTATTTGGTTAACATCCTTAATTTGCAAGTGTCTTTTTTATTCGTTAGTGTAATAATAACTAAAATGCTGCTTAACGGCAGGTGTGGGTCCTTTACCTTTAAGGATAAAACTTTAAAATAGTTTGAGCTAGTGGCTTTTAGTTAACACCCACTGGAAAGCTCTGGTTGAGACGATCAATTTGGTGTATTTGAACGTCAAAATCGGTCAAAAATTGGTGAAGTTATTGCATTTCACCGGTTTCGAGTTTTCCCCGAGTATGGATTCAAGCGACGAGCCGAGTTCGAGTACAAGTTGCATACTTGGCTCGGCTCGAATTTTTCGAGTATCGCACATTTCTACTACCGATGTTGCACAGATTTCATCATGGTTTGTATTGCACTGGACTTGTCACTTCCGGCCTCGGCGGACTGCTTTTCTGCGGATGGGTTGGCACTATGACCAGAGTTGATACTTACGCCCAAGGTGGAGGGCGAGTGTTTCATCGTGTTGGTGGAATCCTAGAAGGGTTTGTGCATGAGCTGGCCGGCTACAAACAACTTAAACACCTCCAGAGAAAACAGTAGTATTTGAGGAACCGAATGCTAAAATTTACAGAAGATATTTATTTTCGACTGGCAATTAGAAACCAATTTTTCAGCAGAACCGAATCAATCGAATAAACCTTAAATGCAAACCGAACGAAATGTACCAAACCAATCGAACATACCTTAAATGCAAACCGAACAAAAATGTACCAAACCAATCGAACATACCTTAAATGCGAACCGAACAAAAATGTACCAAACCAATCGAACAAACTTTAAATGCGAACCGAACCAAAATGTACCAAACCAATCGAACAAACCTTAAATGCGAACCGAACAA
>JAHWFP010139131.1:4315-19494 GCA_023313725.1 Lithobius niger
TGGTCGGTTGGTGGTGACGTCAGCCGCTGACGAAGGCTACATAGTTTTCCGTCATTGGTCGTGGATGAATGACGTCAGTTGGCCAAAGAAAAAAAAACGAACGGCATTCGTTTGCAACAAACAAAAATCTTTGATTATTTCTAGTGTACGATTCCCCTGGCGGAATCGATCCATTTTCGAACTTAGACCTAGAAATGTGCCACAGAATCTGTGAGCACATTTGACAGACATCCGATAATTCGTTAAAACGCTATAGCGCGAACACACAGACAGACAGACACCCAGACAGACAGACAGACAGACTGACAAACCGTTCGCATAAGAGTCTAATCGACTCTAATAACGGAGTACCAGTATCATTGTTCGAAACATGAAGTGCAAGATGGCTTCCCGTACGTTTCTTTTCCTTGCAGCAGCCGCAGAAGTTAGGTAAATGTTTGCGTCACGCAAACGTCACTAGCGCTAGATGACCAAAAGAAACCAAGAAACCAAGAACCAAAGAAAGAAACCATCTATTACTTTGCCTACCTGCACTTTTGTGGTTTCAGTGAAATCCACCATAACTTTAAACACGGCCGTATTTGCTGTAAGATGATCAAAATATTTATCGAGCGAAGCAGCCACCTTGTTTCAGCAGCAGAGCTAGCACCAGTACCGTTTTTTGTTGCTGCGTGGCTGCATTTAGCACTGCACTTAACGAGGAAAAGAGACGCATCCGCTATACGCAGCACTGCAAATGTCAGCTAAATTGTAGGAAAAGTAAGGGCGCGTTAAGCAACGATTCGCCTTTGCATTCTTACAGCTAAAAGTTAATCGCGATGGCAAATGCATCGTTGCCATGGTTACAACGCTACCTGGATTAGCTATATACGACATCGTTTGAGTAAATGATTGCAGGCTTATAATTTGTGACAATAAGATAAAGAATTCCACCTGACGAAACAATTTTCCCTGTTGTTTCTGAATTGACATTATTGACTATGTTCGTTGCGAGCCGGCAGAGCTAAAACGGCCGCCGCCATGTTGGAATTTCAGATGATTTCTAGCTTCTAGCTGCGAGAATGCACAGGCGAGTCGTTGCGTAACTGCACCCTAACACCCATTTAACGAAGTGCTTTAACACTGCGAGGAAAAGAAACGCTCGGTTCCCTACAAATAGCTTGTATATTCACTGGTTACCATGGTGAGAGAACGATCCGTCAGAATGCTATCAGTTAAAGGCATTTCACCTTTTCAATACCTAGACGTCTTTAGGCGTCTGACGACAACAAAGCGAAGTTCCTTCTAGTTTCGTGTGACGGGGGTCTCTTTACCAGATGCGACGTCTCGCGACCTTTCGTCTTGCAACACTGTCGGCAAGCGAGTTACGTGGATCGTTGGGGAAACAAAACTGCTTTATCCGTCGAGGCGGATGTAGAACCACCATTCCTACGGACACTAAACAAAACAGTGAGTGCATTTGGCGACAGTTTGCACACTTTTGTCATTTGTGCAAAGAGAAATCACAGCTTGTTACGTTGGTTTCGTCCTTTTTTTTTGCTTTCGCTTTCTTTTATTTTGCTTTCGTTCATTGTTATACTCCGCTCAATACAAATAATAACAAAAGCAAAATGAAAAATAATGAAAGCAAAAATAAAGAGGACGAAACCAAAGTAAAAAAGCTGTATAGAATGTAAGTAAGAAATCGCTGCACTAGAACAAGGCAGTTTTAATTTTAACGGTGATTTTTAAAAGAGATGGTATATTCTCATTTCAAATACAACTCGAACGTAATTTAAGTATCGATAAATTTTCTGATCCACTCATTACATTCCGAAGTTCCTAAAAACACCTCCGTCAAGTACTCGGTATCTTTTTAGCTTCGGAATGCAACTCGTGATTGAGAAAATTTATCGATAAAAAACTGCGCTCTCGTGATTTTACTACTTGCATCTTAAATAAATACAGATGTAAATCTATTTCGGACTTAAATGTCAGACTGATAGAACCCGATTTGGCTTTCCGTCCTCTTTATCCATCCTAGTTTAGGTAGATTACGAAAACCGAATTAGCAGCTGAGTGTCACCATATAATTAGCTATTTCTGGTCATTTCGTTTATCTACATCTAGACACACGCTAGTGTGTCGCGCCAAGTTAGGCAACAATCATCACAACAAACATCACATCAGTTCAATTGTCGAGGTTGTAAACCATTGTAGCGCGGCGCCATAGCGTCAGTGTCTTATATCTTGAAGCATAGTTGGGCACATTTCAGGTACTTGGGGAGAAATAATAATGCGGTACAAAATCTTAAATTGTGTTGAAATCGAGAGCAATGACCCACTGACAATAATTAACTCATGTAGGAATGCCAGCTAAGCTGCTTTCAATGCAAAATCTGACCCTCAATAACGGTGTAAATGTGTTACTAGCTAATAGCTAGCTAGCTAATTTGCTCATCCCCATGTTAAATCCCATAGGGTGATTATTCATTGATACCGAGGTAACGGGGAGGCTTCCAGCTATGAAATTGGACGAATGGGTGCAGTACAATACGAACAGCATACCTTCTATGGTTTGGATCCTGGGGGCGTATCGGGGATGGCGTGGGAAGGCGCGTAAGTACGAAAATATTGTTATAACCATTGTTAGTATTGTCGGCATCGGAAGTACCAAAAGCACCGAGAGTAGCAATGTTCTAGTTTTCATTTAACCTTCGAACTATTAAGCGGTGCGATTAACTTGGCGAATGTTTTGGTCTGTTGATATCACTACTTTGAAGGGCCGAATCATTCGGAACTTGGCGGCCCCTTTTACCAGTTTTGGTTTTTGATATGATATATAATACGGAGCAGGCAGCCAAGTCACCGGCCACGCCATTCCGTCGCACAATCGAGTATCCCACCGTGTAGTGCCATCTGTTAACGGGATTCACCTTCAAATTCGGGTTGGGACACTTTAGTCCGGGGCCGAGTGGCATCCCGTGCAATTTTCATGGGAGAAACATGCCACCTATGGCAAAGTATTAGTATGGTCATAGGCTTTCAAAAAATCTTTGGTGTCAACCCTGCATTTTTAGCAGGGGGGTGGGGATGGGGGGATTCTGTACCCCTCCTTAAAATAGTACTAAGTAGCAAAATTAGTGAACCCCCATCATGTATGGTATCAAATGAAAGGTGTAGGTCCACAGATTATTAATAAAGTACAACATTTGACCTTCGACCTCATTTGACCCAAATAAAAGTCAAAAAGGTAAAAAATTACATATTTTTCCACGAATTTGACTAAATTATTAAATTTGTATGGTATCTTGTCATGTTTGGTATCAAACGAATGGTGTCGGTCCGCAAACCAATAATTAATTATAATATTTGATCTCTGACCCCATTTGACCTTAATATAGGTAAATAGAAGGTCAAAATTTCAAGTTTTTGTCCCAAATTTAACAGAACTAGTGAATATTTACTATGCTACCTTGTATAGTATCAAATGAAAGCTGTTGACCTGCGGACCATTATAAATTGACCTTTGACCTCATTTGACCCACTTTACTAACGACTTTTAAACATTTACAAGGAATTACTTATCATGTTATAGGTAATGGCAAAACAGTCATTGGCTTAAATATACCAGCAAAGCAATTATAGATGTATAGATGCGATTTGCAAGATGTTCTTATACGACCAGGAGAGCTATACATACATCTTAATGGCAGTTCTTCAAGCAGTAGGTCCCTATATTGAAAACAGTGGTGTTGACAACAGTTTGGTAGAGGTAGAATTATATACTCACCAGACACGACAAAAAATATTGCATGACAACCACGTCAGAAGTGCTATCCAAGCTCATCTAACCGTGTTAGAGGTTCTCTCTACATGTTGTGCTTCATGCATTTTCGAAAAAGTATCCATGTACCTAAGCATGCGTTGAAGATAAAGCTATTCGTTTAAATAAGACATGCGCGGAAAGAGATGTGAAAAACATTCCACTTATTTACAAAGAAGTGTCGAATATTTTAAGGACAGAATATGTGATTAAAGCTTTTTAAGAATTCGAAGCTGCTGATGCCACTAATCCAATCTCGGTTGCTCTCTTGGAATACATGCAGATGGTGGTTGATCTTTAGGATTTTACTAGAAGTGTGCGATCTGGGATTTGCACCTTACCACACTTAAGGAACTGGCAAAGTATTTCTTTGCCCATGACAAGCGAAACTACACAAGAATCATAGCAATTTATTTAGCTGGGATGAATCTTTAGGGGAAAATGCTCCAGAGATACTTGCTGATTTTGAAAAAGGCAATTGGAAAGTGAACAAGACCATGGTGCCGTTTTGTAGTATTGGTGGCGACAACGCATTGGAGCACATCAACCGAAACATGAAAGTGTTGGAGATATTCGTGGTATACCCTTTATCCCGGTGCATGTTCAAGACCTTTTTTTGTAGCACCTGAAATGACAAGATTGGCAAGCGAAGCACAGGACGTGGCCGTTGTAAATACGTCAAGAAATCTAAAGCATCACGAGTTAAACCTATAGCAAACAATCAATGCTAGCACACTGAAGCTTCCTATCTATTTCAAGGAGTTATTAAATCCGTTTGAAGGCGACACAGGACAGATGCTCAACCATGTTACGAAGACATTAATGACAGAGGACATCAAAGTCGTTATACATCACAGTAGGACAAAAACTATACGTACAGTTCCTCGAACGAACGAGTACATAACAATTCGGCGAATATATGGGACAAAAATGTCTAATATTATTTAAAAAAAACTTGAAATGTGGATAGATTTAGACAAGAAAGTTGAAGTGAAATTAAAAGATTCGATGGTGGAATTGAAAGAAAGTAATACATTACTGGTTTGAATGTTGGTTGTGGCACGATCTCGCCCATGAATATATCTAAAACTATGAATTTGCTCCCACGAATTTTCTTTGACCCCAAGATCGCTTTTTGCCATAGGTGGCTCGATACAGAATTACTGAAACAAAAGCCCACTTTCGATAATTCTTGAAGAAAAGTCACAAGCAATAAGTGCATCTATTAGTAAAGACCGAGATAAAGAAAACCTTATAACGTTGCAATGGCAGAATTGAAGATCTTCCATAAAGAACCTCATGTTCTGACATGTGCCCAACTTTCCACTTCCTTTATGATTGCTATTTATCGAAAGTATGTAACGTATGAAATTCATGTTGTTTTTTGACCGATATGATGTATCGAAGTCTTTGAAGATTGCAACAAAAGAAAGTCTGATGGACTTTTTTTGAGGAACTGTACTACTAGTTTTTGTCCTACTTAATTTATTCGAAGTACATCGACTTGTGTAGTTTCGCTTGTCATGGGCAAAGAAATACTTTGCCAGTTCCTTAAGTGTGGTAAGGTGCAAATCCCAGATCGCACACTTCTAGTAAAATCCCAAAGATCAACCACCATCTGCATGTATTGCAAGAGAGCAACTGAGAATGGATTAGTGGCATCAGCAGCTTCGAATCCTTAAAAAGCTTTAATCACATATTCTGTCCTTAAAATATTGGACACTTCTTTGTAAATAAGTGGAATGTTTTTCACATCTCTTTCCACGCATGCCTTATTTAATTAAACGATTAGTTTTATCTTCAACGCATGCTTAGGTACATAGATATTTTTTTGAAAATGCATGAAGCACAACATGCTAACACGGTTACATGAGCTTGGATAGCACTTCTGACGTGGTTGTCATGCAATATTTTTTGTACTATCTGGTGACTATATAATTCTACCTCTACCAAACTGTTGTCAATACCACTGATTTCAATATAGGATTTCAATATTTGCACCTACTGCTTGAAGAACTGCCATTAAGATCTATGTATAGCTCTCCTGGTCGTATAAGAACATCTTGAAAATCGCATCTATGCATCTATAATTGCTTTGCTGGTATACAGTATTTAAGCCAATGACTATTTTGCCATTACCTATAACATGGTAAGTGATTCCTTGTGAATGTTTAAAAGTCGTTAGTAAAGTGGGTCAAATGAGGTCAAAGGTCAATTTATAATGGTCCAGGTCAACAACTTTAATTTGATACTATACAAGATAGCATAGTAAATATTCACTAGTTCTGTTAAATTTGGGACAAAAACTTGTAATTTTGACCTCCTATTTACCTGTATTGAGGTCAAATGGGGTCAAAGGTCAAATATTATAATTAATTAATGGTTTGCGGACCGACACCATTCGTTTGATAGCAAGCATGACAAGATACCATAAAAATGTAATAATTTAGTCAAATTCGAGGAAAAATATGTAATTTTTTACCTTTTTGACTTTTATTTGGGTCAAATGAGGTCGAAGGTCAAATGTTGTACTTTATTAATAATCTGTGGACCTACACCTTTTATTTGATACCATACATGATGGGGGTTCACTAATTTTGCTACTTAGTACTATTTTAAGGAGGGGTACATAATCCCCTCATCCCCCCCCCCCTGCTAAAAATGCAGGGTTGACACCAAAGATTTTTTGGAAGCCTGTGACCATACTAATACTTTGCCATAGGTGGCATGTTTCTCCCACGAAAATTGCACGGAATCCAAATTTCTGACCACTCGGCCTTGGACTACTTTCCCAATGTCTTCGAACAGATGGCGCCACTTACCAAACCTGCCATGTCGCCGTCTATTGACGGCCTTGAACTACAAGTTCGGGTTATAACACTTTTTCCAAAGTCTTCGAAGAGATGGCGCCACTTACCAGACCTGCCGCACCGTTTTGGGGTTCGTTTTTTGGTATTGTTGTGGTACCAAAGCGGTCAACAAAGTTTTAGTCGCGTGGACTGTCGGCGTTTGAGCTAAAAAAAAAAAAACCCATGTCTACTAAACCAGACAACTTTAAACCAAACAACGATTGGATTGGCAGCTTTTATTTCCTAAATGTTCACTTCCAGAAAGGAGTTGAATTGTCTTCAAGTGGGCGGCAACAATCGTTGCTTGCAACAATGTTGCCATGCACGGTACCGAGGTGAATTGTTTCAAAGGATTAACTTAAACATAGGGTTACTTGCTTACTGAATGCTGGATTTTTCAGGGCTTTTTTAAGCCTTCAGTCGAACATACGCATGCGACTTTTCCGGGGCTGCACCAAAGGGGAAATGTCACGGGGCGGTGTTTTCGGGGGTGCGGGAGAGGGTACCAGGGCAAGTGTGTGTGGCGGGCAATGCGCGCTACCGAAGTGAATTGTTTCAAAGGATTAACTTAAACATGGGATTACTTGCTTATTGAATGCTGGATTTCTCAGTAATAGGGCTTTTTTTTTAGCTTCAGTCAAACACACGCCAGCGACTTTTCCGATGCTGCACCAAAGAGAGAATGTCACGGAGCGACGTTTTCGGGGAGGGGGAGACAGGCAAGCGTGCATGGGGAAGATGGGGCAGGAGTGTGTGGATTGGGGGTTAAAGTAATTGTGGGGGAGAGGGCATATGTGAGAGCCATTCACATGTTCGGTCTTCGGTTTGATAAATTTCAAACCAAAGACCAAACACCTGGAAGGAAGGGGGGGGGGGGGCTGCACAGCGTGCGCAGGGGCACCACTAGTATAATTTTATTTTGTTATTTTTTAAGTCTGGCGTTCAGTGTACGAAAGAGCTGAGTTGCGAATGTTGCTGAAACACCAGGCTGATACTAGACGTCACTTTGGTTGTGTCGGACTAGTATTGATCGTTGCGTGTTCCCACGAGATGCATCCGGTAAACAGTCGCACGACCAAAGTAGAACATGTCACTCGATGATGGCTGCCTGTTTCAATTTTCTTGACAGAACAATGGGCTCTTCGTGTTTTTTCTTGAGTCCTCAGGAAATGATCATCGACTACTTTTGCCACTTTGCGTTGCACTGCACTGGAAATGCGATCCGCTGCTGCCGATCCGACCCGATTATGGCACATCCATAAAAATTGTCGTCATGTTTCGTTTAGTTTTTGTATGTACGGACTCGATGCTTCAGTGTATGTATGAACACATATATGTTCGCTATCATTCTTGTGCTGTCAGGAGTGTTGCTAAGTTTTAAGTTATAACTGACCAAAAAACGGCTTCACCGTTTAGGAAAAAAGCATTAGAGCTCGTTTCCCCATACGCACAGCTGTGAAGGTACACGAATAAAAACGGATTAGAGTTCACTCGAACGCAACGAACTATAATTTGAACTCCAATTCCAGGGAATAAGGACTGTTTTTGCTCAGCGGTTATGTCAGAAAGTGAACGTAGTTTGTGTTTGAAATGTTTAATGTTTGCGTGCGTGTATATGTTTCTGTGCAATTAATTTGAGTGTTGGACAGGCTTTTTAAAATGTTTGTCTGTGTTTGTTGTTTTATATTTTAAGCTTGTTTCCTTTGAGTGGCTATATGTGGATTTTGTGTGCATTTATAATTTGTGAAACAAGCAGACTCCTAATTAAGGCAGTTTTTATTGCCTGTCTTTGTGTATGTATCTTTCATATTTTGCAGGCGTTTTGCTGTTTACGGCGTCTGTTTGTATGTGTTTTATATTTTTGTTCTGTTTCATGAGCGTGTGTATGTTGTATTTTTTGTGTGTATTTTATTTGTGTGAAGTATCCAACCGTTTTGTTTGTTTGATTAGTGATGTTCATGAATACGTGTGCATGGTGACTGGCATGCCACAATCCTTGTTCCCTGGAATTGGAGTTCTAATTATAGTTCGTTGCGTTCGAGTGAACTTCAATCCGTTTTTATTCGTGTACCTTCACAGCTATGAGTATGGGGATACGAGCTCTAATGCTTTTTTTCTAAAGCGAAGCCCTTTTTTGCTCAGTTAATTTGTTGACTTTTTTCGCTTCCGTTTTATTGTAATTGCTACGGTCTGGTCTATCATGTGCACGGTATGTCCACTGTACACCCAATTTTGTTTGCGAAAAAACGAAACATTAGAAATGCATTTTTCTGTTCAGGTTCTGCTCAAGCTTTTCCCACGTTTGTTATTTAATGGCAACGCACTAGCGTGTGTCTAGAGTTAGCATGTATCATCTGATGGGTAGTTGAATCTGCATTGTTGCAAGCAGATGAATTGAATTTATAGCCAAGAGCCCTGTCCATATGCTGAACGCTCTAATACAAGCAGATGCAGTATTATGGCAAACAATCGTGGAAACAATTCAACTAGCTTCACGAAGCCTGAATTGAAGAAGTAAATAAATCATTCAGTCATGTCGGCCGTTCATAGACTTTGTGCCCTATGGTTTAAAACAAAAAGATTAAAGCGAAAACCAAGACCATTTCATTTTGGTTCTCGACAACGATTGAATATATCTAATGGAGCCGCAGCCAATCCAATCCAATATACTTTATTGGGGCCTCGGCCCTAGGCCATGCGCCCAACCTAAAAAAGAACTACCAAAAGAGAACAACTCTACCGAAGCCCGAAGCTCTAACGACAGTGTTATTTTCCCCGTGCCTGAGCTCGTTACATCTTGTTCGAGTGATCTGTTACCCGATCTTGTGCGCATCACGCCTTTATTGCACCATTGTAACATGCAACATTGTCATATTGTTAGCCGCTCCTCCGCCTCCGCCTCCGCCTCCGGTCCAGTTGTTTTGAAAATTCTCGTGCGAAAACGAACTCTAATAAGCACTGCCTGCCTGCCTCGCTAATATACTGACCGACTTATTTCTTATGGTCTTTTCACCCAGTTTAGACGATCTCAGTCCTATACAACAATGCTTGTAACAATGCAACAAGCTTGATACCTTTATCCCAATCCCGGAGTATTGGTATTTACATCCCGGGCCTGGAGTACTGAGATCGACAAAGGACCAGCACACGCACAACAAAGAACGAATCGTGCTGACGTACTTTTGCTCAGAAAGCTTTACAATGCTACTGTGCGTGCAACAATGTTTACACAAAAAACGAATCCTAATGCTGATTTTCCCTTTCAGCGAACAGTGAATGCGCTTTTCAATTGTTACGCGACTGGGTGATAAATAGGTTATTACCCGCTTTCCTCGTACTGAGCTGAACAATGGCTCGGCTCCTGCGGGGCCTCGACATTGTTAATCTCAGTACTCGGAAAGTGGGTAATAACCTATACGACTAACTTGTCACCTTTATTTATCTTCATGGGAGTGTATGACTGCGGGTCCGGGCTCCCCGAAATAAATTACAATTCTAATTCTTCATGGGATGTTCTATGTTACGACATTCTCAGCCAATTGTTAATCTTTTCCCTAAAAAATACTTAGTGAAGAAAAACCGAAGGTTCGCATCTGTAGTCTGCAGACTCATGGAAAAAAACTGCCTTGAAGTCCGATGAATCTGAGGATACAGCATTGATGGGCTGCTGAAGGATCGGAATATTCAACACCCATTGAGGAACAACTTTGATGCGTTTAATAAAGTGCTGATTAACTACTCTGTTGTTTTCAATGATACAAGATTGATCTAACCGGTCTACTTCTTACAACACTCAAATGTGTCTCCTTGGGTTTACTTTGTTTCCAACGATTTCCCTTTAACTATTGGCCCTTAGCCGGTACTTTTAAATCATAACTTGATGGGATGTCCCTCCCCTGCCCGCCTTCCAGCCATCCTCATGTCTTTTCGATGGTTTATGGCTGCTATCATCAGAAAGCATCGCTTGTCAACCAACAGCGCTTCTCATAAGTACGAGGAAACTTTTGACGCTCAAGCGTTGCTTAGGAATATTCCGTCTCGTGCCGAGGATGCATTCAAGAACGCCTATTAAAACAAACATCAACAAGAATGACGGACTTGTTATAAATATTCACCTCCAAAACCCACCCACAGATTTTTAAAGGCAAACATAAAATTGTCAACTTAAGCAAATCCTCGTTGTTGTAAAAGGTTGTAAAAATCCAGTTTTACTGAGCGATTTCTCCCAAGTTACAAGGCCGCTGTTATACATAACGACGGTGCTGGCAACTGCCGGTGGATCGAAGCAATGGGGCGTAATAATTAGCGGTTGCTAGGCAACAGCCAGCCTCTCTTTTACGCGTTATCTTGTCTCCTACAATGTGTGTCTGTTACTGTTTATTGATGCCTTATTCATTGCGCGTTGAACACACGATAATACCGTTAATATTAGTAAGCAAAGACTATGGTGAGTTGTAAATAGGCTCGTTCAGCTTGGCGCGATGTAGTTACCCTTTACACACGTGGAAGTTGCTGTACTTGAACCATTACTTTCAAACTATCACTCTACATTGCACTAAATGGCCCCAACCCTGTGAGAGTTGTCAAGAACTTCCTCTTCACCATTTCGAAAATGCAATACATGTCGTATCCGCAGCGAACTCGCACAAATAAAAACGGATTAGAGTTCACTCGAACGCAACGAACTATAATTTGAACTCCAGTTCCAGGAAACAAGGACTGTTTTTACTTAATAGTTATGTTAAAAAGTGAACGCAGTTTGTGTTTGAAATATTTAATGGTTGTGGGTCTGCATGCGTGTGTGCACTTAATTTGTGCTTTACATAGACGTTTTTCTTTTATTTGTCTGTTTTTTGTTTTATTAACACGCGCCAGTGTTAGTAAGGGTCAGCGTGGGGTTTCTTTGTTAAACTCTCAACTTTGAGAGCTCATACTCCGTCAAACGTGAACGTTTTAAAACCAAATTTGGAATTTAGCCTCGACTAGTCAAGACCTGTCCACAGTCCAAATATTTTGAAATTCAGCCCAGCCAAATCATAAATCCAGAGAGGGGGCCAAAGAGACAACTTCTTGTTCTTATGGGGATAGGGTCAAATACAAGCTAAGGTGTATGGTTCGTAGCTACACTGAATGTGAGGCTCCTTCCCTGCTCGGAACATTATAAACTTGGGAGTCGCATATTCATACACAATGTCGTGCTGCCATGCAAAGGATTAGATTTCTTTCTAAATTTAAACATTTTCTGAGCATTAGGACCAAAGTTAAACTTTCCTCTGCCTTAGTTATTCCATTGTTGGATTACTGTGATACAGTTTATTTTAACGCCACCAAATCCTCCCTCAATCAGGCTCACAGAGTCCAAAATGCGTGTATGCGTTTCATTTTTAATCTTAAAAAGTTCGACGGTGTAAGAGACTATCTTAAAACTATCAAGTGGCTCCCTATGGCTCAGAGGCGTTCTCTGCATTACAAAGAACCATTTTATTTGTTTACCTTATTTAATTCTGCACTGGCTGATCACAGTTATCCACAAGATTTAGTCATGGCCACGCCTTCACTCCCCCCCCCCCCTCGCTGTCGCACTACTAAATACCAAACGTCGTTTCCGGTTCAGAGCATGAAGTTATGGAATGATTTGCCTGAAGTCATTAAATCTTGTTCTAGTGTTGGAACTTTCAAAGCTCAATTATTCCGTCACTTGTTTAATTCATAACTGGGTCACCATCCCTCTTCCACTCTTTTCCTTCCCTTCTTTTTCCCCCTGTCTCCCCCTCCCCCACTATATCCCATCTTCTTGTTTACTTTAGTTTTTGCTATTGTCTGCTGACATTGTACAGGGTGGTCATTAAAAATGTAGACGATAAAGAAAAATCGTAAATATTTTATTAATTGATATTTTCATGTTCTTATGAGTCAAATGTATTAAGAAAACTTTAAATTTTGTTTTGGCAGTATTGATTTTACTCTCGTAGCATTCCAAAGATTGCGGGTCAGTATACAATTCAACATCGTGATTCATTGTTGAAAACGTTTACAAAAAGGCAATCTGCAACAAAGGTACTGCGTAAGTGTGAGAAGAAGCCCAAGAACGTCACCAAGATGGCGATCTCTAGCTCTAAACATTAAAAGAACATCATTGCTAACAATGCTGAAGAAGAACTTAAAAATTCTTCCATACAAATTTCAAATACTCCAGGAACTTTCAGAAACAGATAAACAACGACGTTACAGCGTTTGTCATCTCATCTCCAGCAAATGTGACAACGACGATTTGAATTTGGAGAATGTGTTTTTTTTTTTTTTTTTTATTGTGGGGTCACGTAAAGGAAAAAGTCTTTAAACTTAATCCTAAATGTATCCACAAACTCAAGTTAAGCATTCGTAGGGTTTTGGGGCTGACACTCTTCAGTCTGTCATCAACAACTGCACACTTCGAATACCCAAATGTATTGAATTGAAGGGAGCTCAATTTGAGCATACATTTACCTCGAAGAATTAAAATCAACGTCATGCCAACAAAATGTCAACTTTTCTTAACCCATCTAACTTATCAGAACATGAAAATATCAATTAATAAAATATTTATGACTTTTCTTTATGGTCTACATTTTTATTGACCACCCTGTACATAATTACATGATGGTTTGGGTTAGGTGTAAGAAGGGCCCAGCGCCTAAACCTCGCCCTTTGTGGCACAATCAATTTTTATTCCTGATTTTTGTTCATTTTGAATCATATGAACTTTGACGTGCCACAATAAAGTTTATTATTATTATTATTAACTGCTGCTGCACAGAACGCTATTTTTAACTCCAATCAATACGCGGTAACATTAACAAATAGGAGTTGTGAGCTACCTGAATAGCATTCAGTAATCTAACAGGAATGTTATCTACACCGACATAAGGAAGGGTTCACAAATTGCGTAACACCTGGAGTGCAGAGAGGGGATTGAGAAAATGTGTTACCATATGTTATGGTGGGGAAGGGGGAATAAAGACGAAGTCTTACATAACACTAATTTTCGAAAAATTCGCTAAACTGGTGTTATAAGGGGGGCAGGAGGTCTAAATATCTAGAAAAAAGTGATGCGTAATTTGTGAATGCTCCCTAATTGTTCGTTGGGAGAATTTGATCACAGTAAGAAAAATTTTATTTTTTATCAGCAAAATAGCATTGTTTCAGCTAGCACGTGACGGCTTATTTCTAAATAACTATTTCAGTTACACTAAAATAACCTTGAAAAGTGAAAGCCTAGGAAACTATGATTTAACCCTATTCCCAAGAGTTTAGGTGGTGTAGTTTGACCTGTAGAGAGGACAGACGAAAGGTACATCCCAGAAGAAGACTAAGACCAAGAACAAGACCGAGAACAAGAAGTTGTCTATTTGGCCCCTCCCTGGATTTCGGATTTGTCTGGGCCGAATTTCAAAATATTTGGACTGTAGACAGGGCTAGTCGAGGCTAAATTCAATTTTGGTTTAAAAATGTTCACTCTTGACGGAGTTATGAGCTCTCAAAGTTTAGAGTTTAACAAAGAGGCCTGGCTGTCCCTTACCAATACTGGCTACCACCAGTGTTAATAGAAGGCAATCGTGCATGCCGTCTACCGAAGAATTCTTGGAATTGCGGCACCATTTCAGCATTCAGTAATTTGTACACCCAAAACCAAAGTTGGTAGAAAAACCCGCCAAGTTTCCAAAAAAGGTCGGCCTTTGAAGGTAGTGATATCACTCTACCAGGGAAAGGCCGCCAAGGTTAATCCTATTAGCCAAGTTAACCGCACACACTAATAGTTCGAAAGTTAAATGAAAACTTGAAGATTGCTACTCGCTGTAGCAATCTTCTAGTTTTCATTTAACGTCCAAAGTATTATTCGGTGCGATTAACTTGGCTAATAGGATTAACCTTGGCGGCCTTTCCCTGGTGGAGTGATATCACGGTCTGCTAGTGTGCCAAGGGTCTGCATGGCGGTGGGTTTCTTGTCCGTCTTGAACACTAGCAACCTCAACACTACGGTTTGCGAGTGCGCCTACGGTGTGTATGGCGGGCAGGCTTAACACCCGTCGCAAGCACTAGTCGGAAAGAGGTGAAGGGACATCCGGACAAACCGGGCCCGGGGTGGCTGCTTAGAGGTTGTTTGGTGGTTTGAATCCCCTTTTGGGTTTGATTCTAATTTGCCCGTTCTGGCCACTGGGCTTTTCATCCTCATCCCCCAGCATGTTGGCCGTGTGCTGCAACCTAGTAATCCGTGGAGGCGGAGATCCTGGCTTTCGGGCTTTGGCTCCTTATTCCGGAGGACGGGTGGTCTGGGCGAGCCGGCCTAAGGTCAATCGGCTATGACTTTTCGGGTCCTGTCGATGTGGGGAGGTAGCTTGTGCTGTATCCATCTGCGTCATGGACCCGAACTGTTTGGGTTATCGACGGAGGTGGTGTGTACGGCTTCCTTGGTGGCCTCGCCTCTCAGCATGCTTAGGCTGCCACCTCACCGAGATAGACGGCGGTGTTAGCTTCCTGGTGCAGGG
>JAHWFP010139132.1:0-12164 GCA_023313725.1 Lithobius niger
AACCAAATAATCAAATTCTAACTTTAATTTGAAACTGGTTGTGCTTTAACGTTACAAATACAACATTACTGCTTAAATTTATACATACATCAAATTGGTTCATTGCATTCAACTAAAAAAAAAAAACTCACGAAAAAGAAAATTAAGTTTGGATTTTGTTAAAGAACGATTCTATAAAGTCTAATTCACTCGGAAGGGTGAATTAGACCAGTGCCATCGGTCTAATGCCTTCGGTCAGTGCCATCCGTACCAGTGAATTAGACCAGTGCCATCAGTCTAATGCCATCGGCCAGTGCCTTCCGCACCAGTGATTAATCCAACGATTCATGATAACTGCTGTTCGGTGAACGTCATGAAAATTTGTCTGCGTTATTATAATAATCTCTCATTAACGTTTTCAATGAAATATTTTTTGACAAAAGTAGACTTTTTTTAATGCTGGCTTGTTTTACTGTAGTGACCATTTATATACGTTGGTTCATACTTTTCACTTTTTTAATTTTAATTGGTGATAGTTCAAGACAATTGGCCAACTTCCGTCCCCCTACTTTTCTACACATCTGGCAATGCCATCGGGGATCTTTGTGTCCCTGGAAGGTCTAAACTAGGTGGTAAGGCAGTCGTGATCCTTCCTAGCCTTCCTATTTCTATCCTTTTGGCCATTGCAACCCCGCTATGCCCGTACAAGGAAGAACGCCAGAAGGATGGTAAATTCACGTTTATTCCAGGGCCACGCGGTCTGTCCTTAGGAGATGTTGTCCAGGGGTTCAAGGATGCTCTGATCAGGGCTTCTAGCAGAGTGGCACACTTCAGGAAGAGTTCTTAGCTGGTTAGGGACTAACTCCCAGAGTGAGGCTGAAAGGGGCTGCAAGGCCTTAAGTACCTAGAGCTGCAGCCAGTACCTGCCACTAGTGGAGCAATGTACTTCCTATACTATATCCTGGTATCCCATGAGCCATCTCTGCTAGCACCTACCCCTAGGGGCAGGCAAGGCCAGAGCCATCCTGACCACTGATCTCCAGGGACTGGACCATACATCAAAGTACATACCATTACTGGAATACATTAATAAAGATATAGAGTATACAGAATACATAGCATGGAGCCATAGCATCAAGGTAAAGAGGCCTACTAAGGCCCTAGCTTAAGGAGTAGGAGGAAGCTGTGAAAATCGTCGTTGCAGAGGTCCCGCCCCCGAAAAGAAGTGCCCTCGCTTCGTCAAGGTAAGTAAAAATTATTCATTAAGCTAAGTCATTTATCCATATAATAATCAAGGTTCTCAGAAATTATTCAAAAATAATACCAAGAAGGCGCGAATTAACAACAAGTTAAAATTAAGGATGTTATGGGGACGTTCAAGCTTTTTAGCTTAATTTAATCGTTTGACTGTTCCAGCAGGGTGACCTTACTTACCAGTTATAGTAACGTTTTTGTAAGGTCTGGGAAATCTTTGAGCATCAAAATTCAGACTTTATCCCGTAAAAAACCCGCTACGCAAATTTAATTACTTGAACATTTTCACGAAAACTATGCAGAAGCTAAAACAATTTATCAACATTCAAAATACAATCACAATCAATCAGTGCAAAAACGAAAATGATGCACGAAAATTCACATGAAAAATTGTAACCATGAACCATTGGCTACCATTATCATTAGCCAAGAAAGATTTTTACTTCAAAATCCTAATCGTCAAAATCGGTTGTCAGATATCGGCAACAACGCATGCAGCTTAAGTTTAACTCGAAATTAAGCTTTTTTAATTGCTGTCAAAAAAAAAAGAAAAATTGTCTCACCACGTCCTCCATCGAAAGGATTTGTCAAGTTGTTTTAATCCATACAAATCATTAATTAAATAAGAAACACTATTGTGGCAACCCCCGTTTCATTTCCTGTCTGTTATTAGGTTAGTTTTCATTGTAGGGTAGATTAACGTGTTAGGTTAGTTGAAAACACATTCGTTAAAAAAAAGTGCAATTCCCTGGTGAAAATCCGGTTACTCCAACAAATTCATTACTAAATTATGCTACTACCTCAACCTTCAACTTAAGCATTTGCACGGCTTTTCCTAAGTAATTAGCGTTAACCCCCGAGTGTCACCAGATTATTTGCATTTGAACGCTATTTCTTTCAGTCTACAAGCAACACCATGATCTGCATGCGAAACTATTTTAGATCTAGCTACTGCTGGCCGAAAGAAGACCCAAAAGAAACACAGTAACTACTTTTAGATTTAAGTTTAAAATTCTTCGGAATCCGCTTCACTAACTGGGTAACGCTCACCTTCAACCTGCTCACGTTATTATCTATGTGATACACATAACGAGAAATAATACCCGTATCAAGATCTTTAAGCTGATATGATACAGGACTAAACTTTTTAACAATCTCGTAATTTCCGATATAAATTTGGTGCTATTTTTTTCATAAAATAGCGGGATTTGTCACTTTTAGGGTGATTTCGTATGCAAACTTTAGTTCCGACTTCAAATTCTTTTATCCGTTTTATTCCTATCTGCCTTTGCAGCACGATGCAACTTAGCTGCCTGATGTTTGCGTACTGCTCTCCTAACTATCGCACGCATGCGTGACGTTAAGTTTAAGATGTGTAACGGGTAATTAACCTCGTCCGTTTGTACTTTCCCGACAGGGGCTTCGGGCATTCGTAATTCCCTTCCTGTCGCTAACATACTTGGGGTGAAACCCGTCACCGAATGAGTTGCTAAATTTAATGTTAACTATAGCTGTTTCAAATGTAAATCCCAATTTTTATGACGCGACTTCTCATCCTGCACGTAAATTGCTAGCGTTTTTGTTAACTCTTTCATCCACCGTTCAGCTAAGCTGGACTTAGGTGAATAGACTGACAGAAATCTAGCCTTGATACGCCACTGCAGGCATAAATTCTTCATTATTTGTCCTCTCAAATTATTGGAGCTGTCGGAAAAAATTTCCGCTGGCACGCCCTGCCGTGAAAACACTTCATCAATGAGTGCCTTTGCTATAGTTTTAGCTTCAGCGTTTCTTAGAGGAATCAACGCAACCCAATGACTCCACTTATCAAGCACCACTAGGATGTAAGTAAAATCGTTTGTACCCCGTACGAGTGGGCCTTTCGGGTCAAAAACAATACTCTCCAATGCTTCTTTTTCAGTTACTATCATCGTTTTAGCCTTCTTACGAGTCTGCTGCACCTTATGGACTTGGCAAACTTTGCACGTCCTTATGTAATTCGAAATCAACTTTGAAGCGTCAGCCATGTGTACAAATAAAATATGCATTTTATCGTTGTGTAAACACCCATATGAGGACCTGTTAACTTATCATGTACTAGCTGAATGATTTTCTTTTGCAGCGAACGGGGCACCAGAATTTTCAAATTCGGCGCGTCAATAACATCTTTATTAACATCCACATAAATTATTCCGTCACTCACAACTGACTTTGACTGGTATTTCAACACAAATCTATGAACTGAAGGCGAGTCATACCTTATTTCCTTCGTTTCCCCTTCCAAAGCTAACTTTAATGCTAACATGTATTAGTCTTTTAATGTTTCATCTCTAATCTGATCAAGTGTAATCTGCTCAACATCGATCTGATTACACAAACAATCGTTGTTAAATACATAACAATTCTGACCCGTTCGTTCATCCATAGCTGGTATCAAGATTGGATTAGTGATAGGAGTAAAGTCTCTCTCAGATACGTATCGTCTAGACAACACATCCGCGATGAGATTCTGTGCACCTGGGACGAAGTAGATCTTAGCATCCAACTGAGATAACTCCACAAGCCACTTCGCTAAGCGTCCCGTTGGTGAGCTTATCTTGGATAAAATCGAAAAGTGCCTTATGGTCGCTAAAAATTGTTATCACAGCCCCTTCTATGTATCTATGCCACTTACGCACTGCCCAAATAATGCTCATCAATTCCTTTTCACTATTGTAAAATCTCTGTTCTGCAACTGTCAAACGTCTAGAGATTATATCTATGGTTTTCTTCTCCTTAGTTAGTGGATCGAACTGATATAAAATCGCTCCAGGCCCAGAGAAAGATGCGTCCGCCACAATTATCCAAGGTTGATTGTAATCAGGCGCTGCCAACAAGGGAGCGTCTACCAACATTTTCTTGATTTTCTGGTAAGCTTGTTCCTGCTTCGTTTCCCAAACAAATTTCGGATTTTGACCCTTCAGCACCGAAAAAAGAGGCGCTGCAATCGCCGAGTATGGCATCACGAATCTACGGAAAAAACCCGTTAAACCGAGAAATTTCCGGAGCTCATTAATGCTTTTGGGGCGTGGCCAATTCTCCAGTATCTCCGTCTTACTAGGATTCGGCAAAACCCCTTCACTCGTAACCTTATAACCAACAGGATTATTTCTTTCTTACAAAAGTCTGTCTTCTTTATGTTTATTTTAAATCCTTCACGACCCAAAATCATTAGGGTGTCTTCGATCGCCATCAAGTGCAATCGGAATTCCTGTGACATAATCGAGATATCGTCAAAATAGCTCTGTACGTTAGATAATGTAGAGGGGCGAGCATTCGTGAAACTGAGGCACAGAAGAACGCTGGTGCTTGCTTAACCCCAAACATAATTTTGAGAGGAGTAAAATTTCCGAACGGGGTGCAAAAAGATGACACCTCGCCTGCTCGTTTCGTCACCCCCACTTGCCAGTATGCTTTGGTTAGATCAAAAAAGTGTTAGGTACTTGCTCTTAGGGCACCTCTGCACCATATCATCAATTCTAGGGGTAGGGAAGTTTTGCATCTTGCTTATTTCATTCAATTTATTGTATGCTATTACAAAACGCGTGGTCTTATTCTTCTTGGGGATGATAAATGCCAGAAAACACCATGCACGCATGCTGGGGACGATAACCCCAAGCTCCAGCATCTGATCATGCTGACGTAATTGCAACTCTTTAAACTTCGAAACTGGATAGGGCTTCAACGCGATTGGTGGGTGATCGCCAACATCAATATTCATAACTGGGCTTATCAGACCAATTCTCGAACTGAAAACAAATCTATATTTCATTAATACCTTGAACAATTGTTTCATTTCGTCATCTGTCAAAACATCACTCTCATTTACTTTATTACGAATATGTTGCTCTGTGGCACAAAATTCATCTGGCTCTACGGGTGTAGCAGTTGCCTGGGACTGATGGACTTCGTTTATATCCGGCTCCTGATTCAGCTTATAGATTTTCGAAGGTTTATCCTGCCAAAACCAAGTGTTCGACGCGAAATACGAAACCCAGACACTCAACGAAACGAGTGTCGGCAACTCTAACCCGATAAGGACGTTGCGTGAATTCACATCCCATTTTTAACAAGTCATCTTTTAGTGAAATATTTATGTAGGACATTGAACTGCCACTATCGAGTATGGCGTCTGCATATTCTTTACCGAATTTAAGTGAAAAATATGCACATGGTGCAGGTGTAGGCTCAACAAGATCGCCTAGACAAGTTCTGTTATACCCCGTTCACACTGCAGCTTAACTGTGGTTAGCTTAACCACGGTTGGCTTAACCGTGTTTGGCCAACCAACTTCCCAAACAGAGGCAATCACATTGAGCACAGCTTAACCGACATTAGCACAAGGGATTCTGGGTTGAATTTTTTCAAACGTAAGCAGACAATACGGCTCCCAAAATGCACCTGCAACTCGACGTTTTTTGACTGCTCATTATACTGCTTTAAAAAACAGAGGTATTATTACAAAATGTGAGCGGCTCCGGCCAGGATAAAAAAAAACTTCGCGCATCACACCAACAACAATAAAATGTGAGTGGCGCTATAATAGCAGCTTTTATTTTGTGCCAAGTCCTAGTAGTTTTAAATCAGATGTCACGGTCAAAAGAGAAGTTCAACAATGCTTTATTTTAACGAATTAAACAGGCGCATAAAACCTCGTGAAGTCCCACGTAATTTCACTGACAGCGCTTTTTTTTATTATTTACTCTGTCTTGTGACATGGGTTTCGTTTTCGCTATGCTTAACGGAAGCGCCATCTTTTGGTGAAATACGGTGTACATCACTTGCTTAACCACGGTTAGTGAGCCAACCGAGTTTCCATAACTCGGTTGGCCCAACCGAGTTCAAACCGAGTTCTAACAACGGTGAGGGACCAACGTTGTTCAGACAGCACTGCTTAACCGAGTTTAAGGCCTTAAGCGTGGTTAAGAGCTGCAGTGTGATTGGGGTATTAGGAATTGGTCGGTTTTGAAAAGAAGACACGCCATTTCCAGCTTCACTGACTAAAACTGGATGGCTTTAGGGTTTTTTGGCACGAATTCCTGTGCATCAGAATTCAACTCAATTTCTTGTAGTTGTGCAACAGCGTTTCTATTCGGAGGATAACCAATAGCAGAATTTACACGACAGTTTTGTGTTTCGTGCGACGAATTTTTACACTTCGAGCACCAAATTCCCTGTGCACGACTACCACTACTGTTATTACTACTACGACCATAGCTGCTAAAGAAGGTTCGTCCATTTCCGCGGTCATTGCTACTATTTGAATTACTGTTATTGCCGCTGCTTTCCCTAACTGCAACTTGATTTTGTTGGTGATTTGACCTGCTAGGGCAGAATTTAGAAGTCCATCCTACCGTATTACAAATGTTACAAGTGTACTTTGCATCGTATTTAGGCAAGAAACTAGTGCTGTTATTTCCATTACTTCTACCACGATTTCTACCATTTCTAGAACATTTGAAACTCTAGTTTGGTTTGGATTATCCTGTCTTCTTTGAATCATATTTTCTAAGAAAAGACCTAGCATTTTAAAATCTATCAAAGAAGTGAATTTTCTTGACATCATAGGCATGTGAAAAGTCGAATTCAGTGTTTCCAAAATAGCCTCAATTTGATCGAAATCACTGATTCTAGCACCAGTGTTTTGTAAAATATCTGTGCATTTATTAAAATGCTTAATGAAACTTTAATTTTCCTGCATTCTCATAGTTCTCACCTTAGCAATTAGGTTATACCCATGTGACTGTACTTCAAACTTAGCCAAAAACAAGGTTTTAAAATTTTCCCTACTAGAAAAAGGTTCATTTGCCAAAAACCAGTCAACAGCATCCCCTGTTAACCATGATGGAACAGTTTGGTGGATAAATAATTTCTCGTCAACCTTCCTAACCTTTGAAATTCTTTCCAATTTCATAATAAAAGCTGAGGGGAAAATTTTGTCATTTAACCCATTAAATTCTCCAATTTTCAAAGCTTCCATTTTAGGCAAAGGTATTGACATTTCAACAGCTCTTTGGTAATTATTCTGTGATGAACAGCTAACAACATTTGAACCACTACCAACTAGAACACTGCTAGGTGTCATAACAGGTGAACTGAAAACATTAGTTGTTGAAGTTAATGGTGGCTTAGGTGCCGCACTAGCCGCGCATACCAGATTAGCACCTCCCCATAAAAAAATTAACTACTGAATCCAGTTTAGCACTCAAATCCAAGATGGCAGTGTCAGTAGAATTAATAGCTGTAAAAGGTTGGCTAAAATAATTTGGCACATGAGTAGGCATTTGAGCTGACACTTGACTAGGTCCAGGCAAGGGTGCAGAATAATTTGGCATTGAAGACACAGTCACTGAAGGCTTGCCAAGCATTTGGAACACTGGGTCATTTGGTAGAATATGTCTGAACTTGTCCAGAGGGGTCAGTCCATGTTAGGGTTACTGGAACTAGCTGCTGCAAATTAGCAGTAGTTGCTACTGAAGCTACACAAGCAGGAGAAAAAAGAGGTGGAAAAGGTAAATTAACATTTGAAGGCACACCTGGCACAAATGGAACACCTCCTGTAACACTAGTATTACTTGTAACAGGTGAAAATAATTGTCCAACATTTGGTAAAGTCAATGTAGGGCTTGACACACTAACATTTAGGCTTGCTGATGTAGTATTTAGACCCAAATTAGGTGTCACTTGAACATTAGGGCTAGCTGGAGGAAACTGAGCTGCTAATCTTGATGGGGTAACCCCTAATGGTGATTGCACAACTTGTGGAATAATAGGGGTAGTCATTTTAGCTGCTTGTTCCCTTCTAGTCTTAGACCTTTTCCCTATTTTATTAGGGTCCCAACTTAAATCCTAAGAGTCAGGGTCTAAATCTGGCTTAGATCTAGTAGACCTTGGCATAAAATCCCACAATATCGAAAATCTTAGGCCTATAGGCTATGGAAAGTCACTTCAAGGCTAAAATTCAGTAGCCTAACCAATCTGGAAGTCTCAGCAAAAGTAAAAGTCAAAAGGCACTAGCCTACATAGGCCCACACAATATCTTCCAACAAAATAAAAAGCACTGACTGATCCAAACTAATCTTTGCTGCAATATAAAAGCTATTGCTATCTCAAACACAGTTAACAATACTCACAACTACTCAGGTTGTCTCTTGGTTACTCACTGAAGGCTGAGGTCCCAGGTGAAAAATGGAACACCCAAGATGGCTGCCGGCATTCCAAAAGGGCTTCTTGGTGAAAATGGGTCCTTTCCTAAATGAAAAATGGACGGCCGATGCACCACTTGTGCAACCCCGCTATGCACGGTACAAGGAAGAATGCCAGAAGGATGGTAAATGCAGAGTTTATTCCAGGGCCACACGGTCTGTCCTTAGGAGATGTTGTCCAGGGGTTCACTTCAGGAAGAGTTCTTAGCTGGTTAGGGACTAACTCCCAGAGTGAGGCTGAAAGGGGCTAAAAGTACCTAGAGCTGCAGCCAGTACCTGCCACTGTGTAGCAAGGTACTTCCTGTACTCTATCCTGGTATCTCATGAGCCATCATGAGCAGCTACCCCTAGGGGCAGGCAAGGTCAGAGCCATCCAGACCACTGATCTCCAGGGACTGGACCATACATCAAAGTACATAGCATTACTGGAATACATTAATAAAGATATAGAGTATACAGAATACATAGCATGGAGCCATAGCATCAAGGTAAAGAGGTCCACTAAGGCCCTAGCTTAAGGAGTAGGAGGAAGCTGTGGAAATCGTCGTTGCACCATGCTCTTTTTAGAGTAGTTTTATTTTTAACTTAAACACTTGCTTTTATTTTCTGCTTTTAAAATTAACTAGTCTGCGTGTACTCAATGTTGCTCCCTTTTTAGGTTGGCAGTCAGTGACCATTTTGGTCCTTGCCAGTCCTGTTGCTCCATCAACCAATTTTATTATTATATTATATTATATTACCGTTTTCTAGTTTTTTAATTAGTGTCAGTTGCGATTCGAAAATGTAAGTGTTTCCAGAGACATGCTCCCAGTTTTAGTATCTTCTATCATTTCTGCCCAATCGAATTCATTAAGCGAAACAGGTTCCACAATAAAAATCTTTTGATTATTAATAAGAACAAATTTCCAAAATTTTACATAAATCAGTGTATCCTTTTCACCAACTTTGATCAAAGTACATTCTGGTATTTTTGATAAATTGATTCGTCCATCCATGCTTTTAAAAAATATTGTTTCTATAAGCAAACAAAAAAAAAAGGAAAACCGTTTTCAAGTAACTTTTAAGGAAAGATTATTTATTAATAATTAATCCTTAAAAGTTACTTGAAAATGGTACTTTAAAAAATAATTAAAACCCCTAAAAAAGAAGTCTTACACTTTTTCGCAAAGTACCTTGGCCGTTTCTGTTTCATAATTGTGACGAAACACTCTCCCAATTTGAGCCAATTTATGCGATTGTCGAATAGCATTTGAACAGTTAGCTTCAAGGCTGAATTTCTACCAAACATTCCCGAGAATTTGAGTTGGGGCCATTTTGGGAATGGCCCCTGACGCCCGCACTGGCATTAATTGCTTCTGTAAAACGTCCATCGATTCGAAACGCAGTTATCATCAGCCATTTTTTGTCTTTTTAGCTCATTTTCTTCCAGCCTGCGCCCACTCAACTTGGGCAAAATGCTCCCAGAAAACCACCCCATCATGTGCAATTTGGATTTTGGCATATTCATCTTACATTGTCTGGTACCAATTCTTTTTACTTCTTTGCGTTATTCTATCGGTTAGCTGTGTCCCTTTTTTTTCATTTGTATAGTCGACTTTATTTTATTTATATTTTATTTTAAGACATTAAATATTTGCTTCGTTAAAAATTATGTGTACGAGGCACCAAGTACTATATGGGACGTATTGGAGGTAGTTTTACATATGTTTATTTATTTACTATTTTTTTTTCATTTATTTAATTTTTTCGTTCATTTTCTTTTCATTCCGCTTTCTGTTAGAGAGAAATTTGACTCTACAGACTCTTTTCTGTATAAGTTACACGATCAGATGTCCTTCAGTAATGTCATTTTAGGTTTTTTTTTCTTTAATTTTATAAAAAAAATTAATATTACATATTCTGCTTTAGTGTCATACATCACTTCCAATGGGCATACATATACATAATGGATGGTACAGTTATAGTCGTAATGGCGCCCACAAGTCAGACTTGTCAGTTGTGCGTTATGTGTATGGTGAGAACCATTTTGTTTAGTCTTTAACGAAAGTTCATTGTTCAATTTGTGCATATAGTTAATGGTCCTTCTACAGCGTTGGACTTTGGATAGGCATCACGTCATCTTCTCGCTCGTTAATTGTTCCCTTTATTCGTGGATATTCAAAACAATTCGTTGTCAACGAATCTTTTCAATTTGAATACTTATTGTGCCGAGAATTCGTCTACAGCCATCATCGCATTGAACATGTTTCTCACTGTCCTTTATGATGGCTTAATCAGTGTTCTGACCTACGTCCTACTGATACGCCTAGCCCCGCTTGCAACCGAGCGAACACGCCACACCAATAATCGGCGTATATCAGCGGGTGGAGCCACCGCCAGACTATGAAATTCCTAATCCTATACCTACGTTTATGCGACAACGGTTCAATCTCCGCGACCAACTTTACCACGCTTTCCACCATCAGCGAGACCAACTGCTGAAATATCGTTTTTAACTACTGCTACTAGGAGAACGACTACCACCACCCTGGATCATCTCTCATCGTTCACTTGGCCATCACCTCCGCCTTCGACAGCTACTGCTGAGGACATTCCCAGGGCCTGACCTAGAAATAATTTTAGGGGGTGCAGACATCATTTTTACGTCCCCTCCCCCATCAGTTATCTAGGTCAGTTTTTCCCATAAATCCTGATTGGCGTCTTTACGGAGGTGGCTTTTATACTTTTATAACATTGCCAAACCAGTAGACTAGATGTTGGTTGTGCTGCAAAAAAACAGCGAGTACTTTTACTGTCTCCTCAACTGTCACAAAATAACTTTCTTAACCGTGATTGCTGAGCTAAAAAAGCTGAACTTTCTATCTGGGGAGGGGGGGGGTCAACAAATTTAGTGTAGGTCAACAAAAAATTTCCTATGTGCTGACGTGTCACTGGACATTTTATTATCTGTAAGTTTAGCGTGCACATTGCTATATTTTGCAGTTGTTGCATTTAAGACACTTGGCCTGCGGCCGTTTTTTTGTCCTAGGCACTCCAAATTTTGAAAAGTTTGGCTTGGCTGATACGTCGAGTCTGAGCAGTTAAGCAGAAAGTAGACAGAACAAAACGTTCTATTCATTCTACGGAAGTAACAAAGCCATGTTCTCATGATATTTTTATTTTTTATTTTGAAGAACTTTGTTATGATGTGGAAAATTGTCCATTATTAATGACTAGAAGATTAAAGTTTGCAGAATGTGGGCGTAAAGGTCGAATGTTAACATTTAAACATCACCAACACAGTTTTTGTACAATGCTGGATCAGTATGCCACTCTTTAGGCGAATTAAAATTGTCACCGTTTCTTTTTCGTCTTCTGATACACAACCGCGCCTTGCCTTCGTTTGGGGTGTCGGACGAACGTCTAACTGGAAAATCGTTGAATAGGATAATTGTCTAATATCTGCAAAAATAAAAATCTGGAAAATCGTCTAAACAGACTATTGTCTAATGGAAAATCCTCTAAACGGAATATCGTATAATGGAAAATTATCTAAACGGAATATCGTATAATGGATAAACGTCTAACTTGATGAACGTCTAACTGCGGTTTCTGATGTTATATGTATAGCCGCAGCGAGCATGGCAGCACGAGCGAGGCAGAGACATTAGACGACTTTCCATTATACGAATTTCGTGTTAAACGATT